>JAPMOB010078757.1:0-25787 GCA_029875015.1 Lepomis gibbosus | reverse complement strand
TGTTCAAGTCGTGAGATAAGAATTTTGTGGTCCACAGTATCAAAGGCAGCACTTAAATCAAATAGTAGGAGAATCACTGAATCCCCTGAGTCAACAGCCAATAAAATATCATTAAAAACTTTTAATAAAGCGGACTCAGTACTGTGAAATGTTAGTATGCTGACATTCTAAACTAAAATGGTGGACATATCATGCTAAATATCAGCATGTTAGCATTGTTGTGAGCATGTTAGCATGCTGACATTAGCATTAGCTCAAACCACTTTTATTTCTTTGTACAAAGAGCTGCTAGCACAGCTTGACTCTGAATCTTAACAAACACAAACAATCACTGTAACATTGTTTTTGTGACAAATATTACAAATTAAGTCTATTAAAGGTGGTAAAACTTTTTTGTTTGAAAAATTTAGCTCACAATATGTAGGTAAGTGTAACACTGACTGCTGTATTTCCCATAGAAAAGAACTGTCCTTTTAGGACTTTTGTACTTTTAGTCTGGTTTATTCTTGTGAAAAAAACTGCCTAGAGTGCAGGCTTATTTTTATCTGACCGTATCAAATAAACAGCAGCTTCCCCTCTGTTTTGCTTCACAAATACTGTCAAACCCAACAGGCGGCAGGTGTATTCTGATGCAGCAATTTCCTCCTGCCTAAGGGTTGAAAAACTGACATTCATCTTGTGTTGTCTTTGGCCTTTTCACTTCAAGAAAGAAACACTGATCCCTACTTGATCTCGCCATCCTTCCTTCAGACTTTTGGCCACTCAGTTGTCTGCCATCACCACAGTCTGTTTTATTTAAATGGTTTCTGCTTGTGGCAATTATCAGAGCTGGGGGATCCTCTGAAGAGAAGAGAGGCAGGTGTTTTTTCCCTCCTCTGGAGGACAAAACTGAAATTAATCCTACCCCTCAGGAGTACATTTTGAAGACTGCAAATTAAGCTTGCAGTTTACCAAGGAGAGCATCTACCTTTCAAATGCAATACATGTTGGTCAGGTGGCCTGTTCCGCATTTTGTTTTGCAATGCAAAGTTGCAATGGACAAGTCTCCTCCTTTTCAGCTACTTTCTCTGATGTAAAAAGAGATGTCTTACAAGAAATTCTAACTTTCATACATATGTATCAGCTTAATTATCATTGGTGAACAGTGGGTGTACTACAAGGAATTAAGCATTTCTGTTCTCTTACCAAAGCTACCTTTTGTTTTAATGCAGCAATTTATTTGTTGCTATTATAAAAGCACCATCCAGCACAAAAACTTAGTAAGCACTTCAGCTCCACTGTGCAACCAGCCTGCTGGTTGTAGATCATCTGTAGTTGGAGGGACTACTTGTACTCACACTGTTCAACACACTGCCCACAAAGGCTGATTTTACTCGGGCAGACAGCAGCCTTTTCAGCGCTGTCAAACAAAGAAAGGGCACCGCTACAGCAGGGCTGCCGCTAAAGCTGCAAGGGCAGCTGTGTGTACAGACAAGAAAATATATGACTCAGACTGAAGACTGAAAAAATTGTTCTATTTAAACAGCAATCTGGGTTTGTATTTTGGTGAGATATTTTCACTTTGCACTAATTTCTGTGATGTATTTGCATTGTGTGTATAGCACCATCACATCTCTTTTCGAGAATCTTCAGTTCTCTTTTGTCCTGCTTCTTCTGCACAGCACTAATGGCTTTCCCTACATGTAATGACTATCAAGTTCTTCGTCTAACCATTACAAACAAATCACTTACTGCTTGTAGCAATTCGAGATGAGAAAATGTGCCACTATCTGTGCCAGATACTATTCTTTCCTACAAGAGTGTTAGGAATAGCAAATGTAATGACTTTCATTTAATTAGTTGAAGCAGTAATACACAGTATAATTAAAAGCATCAAAATAGACACTAATTTATATGAAAATGTGGATTATGGCTCTCAATAAGCCACTGAATTTACATGCCTAAGTCCTGATAGTGTAAGAATCGTTTTTTTGTGGATTTACATTATTTAGAGACCATCATAAACCATCACAAAAACAAGAACAAGTGTTGTACAGTTTAATCGCATCTCCACTCCTCCCCCTTAGGATGCAGGATGACTTGATAAACTGAGGTGTTAATGTATTCCAGCTTGGAGAACGCAGAGGCACACTGTGTGCACTGACTGATGTGACATTAATGACAGAAATGGGACTGTCAAAGTCACACATTCACCCACACACACACACAAACACACATGCACACTCACATTTCTGACGCCCGCGGGTGATATTTTCCACCTACCGAGCAGCTAGATGTGTGTTATCGAACACTGCTGCCTGGATTTCAGGGGACTCCTCTAAGGGTGCATTTTGTTTGATAGTAATGCTGACAGGACAGAACAAGCACAACTGACACATTGTCAGTTCCCTTCAGTCAGCTGGAACCTCATGTTTTAAACCAGCTCATCAACAACTTTTCAGAGCTCATATTTTTTCTGTTGGACAGAAAACAAACTGGTCTGAAAACAAACCCTTTAATACCAGAAAAAATGGGGGTAAAAATGAAAACATTAGTCATTAAAAACATTTGTACCTCAAAAGTTAAAATTATGAAGTAGAAAATCAAAACTGTGGCATAACACGACACTGTTTTAAGAGTCTGCCTATCACATTGTACAAAATGAGTGGAAAATGTATTTATTTTTCAACAGTAATTTGTGGACAAACAATGTAGTGATTTATTTTGGAAAAATATGAGTAAAATGAATCACCTTTTTACAGATGGTAGAACATTTGCATGGATAGGCCATGGATTAAGGCTGGAGTAGAGGCACAGAAACACACACCCAAGCAAAGTCTGTTGTTTGTTTCATCTCCCATTTTGGAGACACACTGTCATCAAGAGCACATCAATTGACTGTTGCTGTCAAGCCAGTCTTCCTTTGGGGCGTCCTGCTGTTGTGACGCCTGCCCGCATGTCTCATAAGTCATGCACCACTCAACCTTGGTGTGATGACTAGTGGCTCAACCTAAAATATCTTCATGCTTGAAATATATAGCACTTAATGCCGTAATTGTCATGGAGGTTTTATTTGTTGCATCACTTGTCTCTGGTGCAGTTGGTTTGTCTTCCTTCTCTGAGCTGATTTTTATCACCAGCACCTTTATTTCATCATCAAACAGTCTTAAACCAACATAGACACACACACACACACACATAAAAAAAATCTCCTCAAATTTGTGGAATCACTGGCCAAAAACATGTGTGATCATGTGAAATTCAACACATGCTCATGAGGCAAATCCCTGAATAAGACAATGCAGTGACACATGGCTGCCTCCCTTCGATGTCACTTAATTGATGCACAATAGAGAGAGTCTGCATCACCGGCGGGGCGTAAAGTACACTGACAGACAGGCCATGTCAGGAGACAGTCTTGGTGTCAGCTTGATGAGCGCTGTTCAACATGTCTCCTTCTGTGACTGACAACCGCCCCCAATTAACCTACAAAAAATACATGTACACCTGCTTTCGCTCTGTCACACATACACACACACACACACACACACACACTGGCTGGGTGTGTGACAGCTGTGGCTCTTCGTCTTTATTCATTCAACGCTAATTGACCTTGTTTTACGGGGCCAGATCCCAGATCAAAGGAAAGCATTGTTTGCTTGCTGCATGTGTACAGTCATTTGAGTACATACAGGGAATAAAAAAATAAATATAACACCCCCGATAATTGTCAAGGTTTTCTTTCTAAGGGCTTTTTCATATTCATTTTCATTTCAATGAAGTGTTCAAGGTAAAACATGAAACGCAGCAGAATACTGATTTATTCTCACTGCAAATTAAATGAATGCAGAACCATGTGCAAAAGGAGCCTTTTACCAAAGTGTGTCACTCTGGGTCCCTCTAGTGTGGTAATAGACAGCTTCCATTTCATCGCATTCAATACAGCATGTCACAGGGACAGAAGGCTTATGATAAAAGCAAATCAAAGTGTAGAAGCATCATTTTGATACATGTTTATGACTGACATGCACAAATGTGAATTGGTTTGTGTAGGGTTTTGTTTCTAGACCTTTGTAACGTTATGATGACAATGTTACTGTCAATTCCCTATCCAAAGATCCAGATCTAAATTAAATAGCATTCATTATTTAGACGCAGTTTGATGGAAGCTGTGTAGTTACAGGCTACTCTTTCATCAGTTAAACAGAAGGAGGAAAAAAATAGTGTGAATCTGGCCAGCAGATGGTGATCCAGCTTCAAAGAGATTCATTTAGAGTCTGATGCTAATAAAAGAGGGGTTTTCACAATACTGCACTAAAGAGGAGAAAGAAAGCAGAGTTTCAGGGAGTGAAGATATACAAAAGCACAGGCCAACATATTTTCTGTACAAGTCACAAAATGTAAAGAAAAGTACTGTAGCACCAATGTTATGTACTGTCTACCTGAAAATACCGTGAATCATTTTTAGTTTCATGGAGGAGGAACTGGGAGCTCAGTGTCTGATCGTTATCAGCAGGTTGGAAGTGCTTTGGTCACTATAAGGTCCATGCAGCCATCAGGATGGTCTTCATCAGTTATGATATAATGAAAGCATTTGTCAGATGGCCAGATTTCTAAAAAAGAGGGAAAGAAACTGGTGATTTTGTAATGCTTGTCTACTCCAATAAAAGCCTGTTGGTTTGCTTAAGCATGTAATATTTGCTTATTTACATAGTCTTGCAACTCCTTTCAAAATGTATGCAGAAGCAAGACCACATATTGTGTTGTAACACATAATCTTTTACTCTTGAAACCATGTTCACAGCTTTATCCAATTATAAGTTCTAAGTTAATTTGTAATTATTATAAATAATAAATTTTAACATTTCACAAGATTTGAAATGAATGAAAGGAGCTGGAGCCCAACACGACTCTACAATTGGTCAAGTTCACCCAAAAGTATATGATACATCAAAGCTGACTGGCGAAGTGCATTCCCAAGTAATTCTATGTACAATACAAACAAAACAACAGCCTTCACAGGAGGCAAATGTTTACTTCCCGTAGGGTATACAATTTTGTGAATAAATAAATAAATTGAGAAGTTGTGAATAAGCCAAAAAAAATCCTGTGAATTAATATATACAAACTCAGTTGCCAGTTTGTGCTTGATCTGCAAAAATGTCTATAGGCTATTATTCAGCCTTCCCTCATTGACATGAATTGGGTAGACCTAGTAACAGAAACACCTGTCAGTAAAATGCAATACAGTTTAATTGCACTACAAACTGCAGCCTGCAAAATGACAGTCATGCCTCTTTAAAACAGTTTCAGATTACAATTTTACCCTTTCAAACAATGTATCTCCAAAGTTAATGGGTTTGAATTTTTTTAGATAAGTGTTCCTTTATGGGTTGAGAAAATTATCCTTCTTCTTAAAAAACAAACAAAATAAAAAAACGACACTTTGGATCAGGTGAAAAATGCAATCACAAAGCTGAAAACTGCTGCTTTGCTGATATGTGGTTCTCACAAAATTGGACCTAAAAACATATAATGATCTTACAGAACGTGATGCATTGCTGTGGATTAAACTATCCAACTGAACAGTCGCAAGTGTTTTGACTTCATCTGGTAAAATGGTAAACATTATATAAAAAAAAGTATGTGAACAATTATGAGTCGGTTGGGTTCAACTTTTTGGACATAATTACACTAAAACAATACTTTTCAAATTATTTTGGCTAAGCATTTTCTAAAAAAACTCAATTTGGATTTTTTTTCACCATTATATTGTCACTTTGGTGTTCTGAACTTTATTTTGAACTGTAATCACAATGTGGACAAACTTCTCATAAAACTATCCACATTTCACAAGCAGGTCCTGTTAGCATGGTCTCAGACTTATGAAGACAATTTCTGACCTCACAAGTATCTTGTTTAAAATAACAGAAATATTTTATACAAAAACAAATCACAAAGATTGTGCTGGTGAACCAGCTATTCAATGGAGAGTGTGGCAGCTTTTCTCTTACAGAGAAATTCTCTTATGGTAGAATTTGCAATAGCATTTAATGTCATTCCATCAGGCACATTTATGCTTTTTAGAAATACTGGCACAATTCCACCTACTTCCATCAAAAATTGTTCCTCTCAACATCCTCAAAATTATACAAACAATTGTGCCTTGTTTCAGAAAAAAAATACATCTATTATATTATATCATACTGGAACCGATTTGTAAATGACATTGACTGTAAAAAAAAGTTTGGATGATTCCTAACAAATACCTGATTGTATACAAGGTGAAGGAAGTATCATTAAGAACAATTCATAGATTACCCTGTTGATCACTACATGGTTAAATTTAAGAGAGAAGTCAAAGGCTGTCCTTTCTGTGAAGACCACCTAGAAACTGTTTTGCACCTCCTTTGGGATTGTTTACACACAGAACATTTTTTGCAAAGCTTAAGCAGATTCCTCTTTTATCATATTTATAGAGATTTTGCATTAATGTGGGAGAATGTGGTATTTGCCTTTTATAGAAATCAAAACAAAAGAAAACAAGTAGCCTACTTCAAGATAAATGTATTAATTCTAATGACAAAAATCCACATTCATAAATGCAAATTCAGCAGTAAAAAAAACTAACTTTGTAGGTTTCTCTTCATGAGGTTGTGCATTATGTTAATTTAATTTGGACACTGTTGTGCATCCCTCTCTACAAATTGTATTCCTCTGTTGGCAATAAAGATTTTTTAAAAAAGAAAAAAAGAAAAAAAGCACAGCGGTAGGCTACATCTTAGCACAATACCTAAGTGTCTATGAGTGAAACTCAGGACAGTCAGGCCACATGGCGAAGCGACAGCAGATGAAGGACGCCCTCCAGCTGTGCATAGACAGACGTAAAGACGATCTGCACAGTTTGAGTCGGGACATTTGGAGCCGACCTGAACTCGCTGGACACGAGACGCATGCGCACGACAGGCTGGTCCGCTTCTTCTCGCAGGAGCAGACATGGAGGGTCGAAAGTCACTATAAACTACCGACCGCCTTCCGGGCCAGCTGGGGTCCGATCGGTGGCGGGGAGGGCGAGTCAGTGCTGAACGTGGGGTTCCTGTGCGAGTACGACGCGCTGCCGGGAATCGGGCACGCGTGCGGGCACAATCTGATAGCAGAGGTGGGAGCTGCCGCTGCAGTTGGTCTGAAAGCTGCTTTAGAAAACCAGACTGAACTCCCTGTACCAGTGAAGGTAACCAGGCAACTGTAACACTGTTACTTCGGAATGAACAGCCAGAAGTCAAACTTTTGAGTTACTCTATGACCTCCATAATGAAAACATATGATATAAAAATCAATCTCCATAAATCTTTCAGTTCAGTCAGCTCTAATGAGGATTCAGACTCAACAGGTCACACATTTACGCAAGATGTCTCAGTTCCTTCACAGCCAGAGAACCTGTGCAAATTAGATTTTATAGGCTATAATATAATAAGAAACTAAGATTTGTTTTCTTTTCCCTCAATTGTAGGACATACCAACCCATGCTGCATCCATAAAATATACAAAACCAACAGGGAATAAGAAACATATCTGAAAACACACACTGATCTTAAATAGATAAAACTCTGTGGTAGACATCAATAGTACAAATAAAGCACTTTTGGATTCTGCATCGATTTTATTAAACATGAACGTAATATGTAATTAAATTAATTTCCTTACATTTACTTAAATAAATGTAAGTAAATTAAACCTAAACAAATGCTTTTATTATACATAGAACAACTAGTGTTAATGCATCCTAACTCAAGAGGTGAAGGTTTTTTGTTTATGCCTTCATTTTTTATAGTTTTTAATATCCCCAATGACTTACCTATAAGCTCTTTGAGTCTGCAATCAACACTTGCACATCCAGTAATTATCACTGAAAACTCAACAATTATCAACACACTATTTTTTGTGATGATATGAAAGTATGTTAAGAATTTGTGGTAAATATGTTTAAAACATATTATGAGGTTATGAGAAAAAAAAGGTGTCACGTGTAAGCTTATTGTGTATTCTATGTGTTCACATAAAGTTTGGCAAAATAATCCTAACACAAGGCTGACTTGTAATCTTTGGTGTCAGTTGTGATGGAGTTGGCCGAGGGACGGTACTTGATGACATGCAGTCCAATATGGGAGGGAGATTTTGTAACACCTGTCTCTGTTTAAATATGTCCATATTTGGTTACGATAAAAGAAAACTCCACCTGCTAAGATAGACTGTAATGTTGTGGACCTTGAGTTAAAACCACTGTTTCAAGGATACATTTTCACCTTTGACTTATTTGACACATATGAGCTGATAATTACGTCAAATGACTTAATTGAACACTTTTTATGCCAGATAACTGTTCTAGGAACTCCTGCAGAGGAGGCTATAGGAGGAAAGCTTGATCTTATCAAGGCGGGGGCCTTCGCTGACATCGACCTCGTCTTCATGGCTCACCCTGCTCAGCAAGACGCTTCATTCCTGCCCTGCGTTGCACTCGATGAGCAAGTTCCTGTTCACAGTATATATATATGATTCTCACAGCTTGTTCTCTGTGGCCTCTCTGCTTTCTCCCTACCCCTTAACCTAACCTCTACATCACCCGCTGTGTTGATTTTTAACAGGATTTCAGTGAAGTACCACGGGAAGGCATCTCATGCTTCTGCATACCCTTGGGAGGGGGTAAATGCCCTCGATGCTGCTGTGCTGGCCTACAACAACCTCTCTGCACTCAGACAGCAGCTCAAACCGGAGTGGAGGCTTCACGGTGAGGAGGAGGAACACACTTAGATTAGCCGAGCTTCAAAGTCCATCCAAAACGATCTCACCTCAAAGTCTGTTTACTTTTAAGCTGACATGGAGGAGGAGGAGTCCTTAATGTGCTCAGAAAAATGGAAATTGAATATCTACAAGTCCATGACAGCTGGGCAAACTCCATCTGCTGCGAAAGATTGTGTGATGTGATCAAAACCTCCACAGCAGCTTCTAAACGGCCATGACCTTGTGGTTAGATTGTTTTGTCATCTGTGACGGCATTACTGCTAGTTTGTTTATTTTTTTTCATTAAAGCTGCAATGATTGACAGAAAATTGAGAGCCAACTTTTTTGGTAATTGATTAATTGTTTTAAGTCATTTTTTAAGCAAAAATGCCAAAGTTCCCAAATGTGACGAATCTTTGTCATCTTTATATAGTAAATTGAATATTTAAAGTTTTAGTTAAAGTGTTTGTCGGACAAAACATGACATCATCATAGGCTATGAGAAATGGTGAATGGCGATGGTTTTCACTATTTTGTAACATTTCATAGGGTGAACGATTGATTGATCAAGAAAATAGTAGTTATTTACATTCCTAATTATCACTAGTTCCTGAAGTAGTCATGAGTAGTGCTCAAAAATCGCACCAAACTTAGAACATGTTGCACAACTTTGGGGGGAGAAAATATAAATTTAGTTAAGGAATGGATGTTTTCAGGTCAACTACAGGGCTTGTTCAGGGTAAGGCCCTGGTGGTTTTGGAGTTAAGGGGACTTTTGTTGAATGTTGTTCTGTATTTCCTGTCAGCTCTCCAATAAAGGTATAAAATGTCCCAAAACCACAAAGAGATAGAGGGTATTTGAGTACTATGTATGAACAATTTCTGGAAAGACATTTGGAGTATTTTGTTTTGTATTCATGGTCGTTTTTATTTCTCCTTTAAATGTTTGTATCCACTAAGAGAAGTGATATTTATAAATAGTATATCTTAAGAAAAGGATGGTGATAATGTTGTCTTGAATACTTGGTGTCTGTGGTGATTTATAAGTAACATTGCTGATAAATGAACGAATCACCCCGAAGAACGCAAGATAGCTGGAAATGTTTGGTGAATAAAGCATGGTGTGCTGGAGCTCAACAGCATGTTTTAATTTTGATGAACTTGGAGCTCAGACTGGTCTGAATCAAAATCAGGTTTATTGCCAGGTGCATTTTCACAAGCGAGGAATTAGCCTTGGTATAAATTGGTGCGTATAGTACACATGAACATAAACATAATAAACATAAATATAAATATATAGAAATTAAGGAGATCGAAAAAAGTATGCGAATAATACTATAATACAATGCACCTCTTTGTGTAACAGCTAGTGCAAACTTGTACATCTGTGTGCTGTATTTACAACCACATTTAACAAGGAGAGCAACTGAAAAGTATCTATGTCAGTCAATTAAATGTATTTTCATCTACCTTTTCAAATGTAGAAAGATGTTTTATCTCTCTAAATGTCATGTGGCATTTGTCCTCATATGAATTGTGTAATTGTTCAGTGTTACGGATGAAACCCCTTTTTTCCTCCATTGTGCACATTGTGTTATTTTTCTACAGGCATCATCAAACATGGAGGGGTGAAGCCAAACATCATCCCTGCCTACTCTGAGTTAGAGTTTTATCTGCGCACGCCGCTGGTTAAGGATCTTTGTGACCTGAAGGCCAAAGCAGAGGCATGCTTCAGGGCAGCGGCTGTTGCCACAGGCTGCCAAGTAAGCTTACCTAAATATGTTGTCTTCCATTCGCTTCCCTCTTGGCTGAATGCCTGTGCTCGTTGTAGGAGCAAACGATATGTATGTTGACATAGCTGAGAAATATGCAATGTTAGAGCTGTGGTTATATAACATTGCCCTGCTTTAACATATTCCTATAATTATTCTTTGAGTGCTGTGCTACTGTTGCATAATTCACCTTTATCTTCAGGCTGCTTTTCTACTATGTCTGCCCTTGCTTCAGGGAGGTTTAACCTCCCATTACAAGCAAGGAAACGCTACATACAGTTAATGTACTTTATCATAGTAATATATTCCTGTGTTGTGATGTTAACTTTTTATGCCCTATATTTTATGGATGAGGGTATACTTGTGTTTCCTTTAGGTGGAGATAGTCTACCCCTCCGGTGCCTACTATAACATTCTGCCTAATGCCACCTTGGCTAGCCTGTATGAAAGTAATGGAAAAGCTTTGGGGATTCAGTTTCCAGAGGAGCCAGCCAACTTCTCTGGTAGGTGAAAATGAAAAAATTGTAGTAATTATTCTTTCCCTGGTTTGTGCAAAAGAAATGTAAAAAGACAAAAAAAACAACATAAAATGTGTAGGACTGTGATCTATTGTTTTTTTGTTGTTGTTCACTGAAACAACAAAGAATCGTTATCACAGTGATTTTATAATTACCTGGCAGGTTCTACAGACTTTGGCAACGTATCATTCATCGTCCCTGGTATCCACCCTTTCTTCTACATCTGCACTGACACGTTAAACCACACTGAGGAATACAACGAAGCAGCAGGTACGGCAGCACATGTCTACTGGGAACAGATATTGTTTCTCGTAATGAAATTGATTGCACTACGATCAGACAGATTTCAGCCGCTGTCTCTTTCCAGGTCACTTGGTTTGCCTGTTTAGTTTTTATTTAATACTTTATTTTCCTCCTCCACTCTTTTTTCCCCGCGCCAGGAGCTGAAAAGGCCCAGTTGTTCACCCTGAGGACAGCCAAAGCCCTCGCTATGACAGCTGTGGATGTAGTGTGCTGCCCTATTCTGCTGAGGCAAGTGAGAGAGGACTTCAGCCTCGCCAAAAAGAAACAGGAGAAATGACTAGAAGATAATGAGACAGCTTTAACAGCTCCATAAAAGCAATGACTTTAAAACAATGACTATAGGAAAACAATATTAGGTATTTTAATGGCCAACAGTTAGAAATTCGCCTTTTGGCTAACACTATTTTTTAAATAGAAAAATTCTTCAAACATAATCCGCACTTTTGTCTGCTACAAATCTGAGAAATTGTTAAAAAAAATAGGCTTAATGTTATATCCCTTACCTCACATGTGAGCAGTTAATGGTATTATAGAACATGTAGTTAATATGAATGCTCATCAGCAATCAGACCTGTGCCAGAGAGAGAAAAGAGACCCTGCAGCTGGTAGCAATCCAGTGTCAAATAACTGTGAAAGCTTATCCTGCAGCGCAGTTTAAATATACTGTACAGGAAGAAGCAGGAAAATAGGATAAAGAATTAGGACGAAGATTTTACAGGGCATACCAGAAAGATGTCACCAAATGAATCGTTTTTTTGTGTATTTAGTTGATTTTTATTGATTGGTGTCTGCAGAAGCAATATTCACCCATGCATCTCAATCCATTTCCATTTGTACAAATTAAATGTATTATATAAAGGAGATTTAAAATGTACAGTATTGTGATTGTGTTGGTCAGCACCTAAGCTTGGCTCAAATCATTTTCACATTTTCAGGGGGAAAAAAAACAATAAACATTTTCCCATCCTAGAGTTTAATTTCTGTATGTTTGGTCATTAAATTGCCATGAACCACCAGAAGAAATTTTTAATATATCTTTTGCCCAATAAAGTACAAAGTCAATTTAAGCTGAAAAAGACGATAAAACTAGCAACTAACAGGTCACAGTGAACCTCAAAGCCTCACAACACCAAACAGAGGAGATGAGCTTCAGTTGTATTTTTTTTAAATGGAAAAAAAGAAGAAATAAGGACATTTAAAAAAGTCAATATCATAATCAGTGTTTGGGATTTACATATTTTTTTTACATGTTTGATTTTAATGAATGCATTATTTTGCCTTTTTTACTAAACTTCGTCAAATCACACAAATGCAATGCAGTAAGTAGCTTGACAGCAAAATAATTGCATCGATACAAAGATCACAAGAAAGTGTAACATATACTGAATCATGTTGTACTGCAAAAAGTACTTGAAGCGTAATTTGATTATCAGGTTTTCAAAGGTATAGTTCCATATTTTAAAAAAAAAATGACGCTTATAAGCTTTCTTGTCAAGAGTTGGATAGGAAGATTGATACCACTCTCAAGTCTGTACAGTAAATATGAAGCCACAGCCAGGAGACAGTTAGCTTAGCTTTGCATAAAGACTGGAAACAGGGACAATGCTAGCCTGCTCTGTCAGAAGGTAACAACATCCGCCTACCAGCACCTCTAAAGCACACTAATTAATGGGTTATAGCTCATCTGTTTAACCTGTATAAAGCTGTTAGGTACAAACAAAAAATTGCCATTTTATGGAGGGTTATATCCCGGACAATTACTTACCTGGAAACTCGTGCAGACTGCAGACTCCAGGAAATTACTTTTCCCATCAAAGAAATAGCCTGGCACTTAGCCAACCCATAAAAAACTGAAAAGTATTGCTTTTACACATAAGTTTTGAGACAGATTAAACAAACAGGATATCACGTGTTAATTCTTTGGAAAGTTTTGGAAGTGCTGGCAAGCCAGGCTAGCTGCTTCCCTCTGTTAACACTGTTTGTGCTAAGCCAAGCTAACTGGCTGCTGGCTGTAGCATTATATTTAACGGACAGATATGAGAGAGGTATCAATCTTTTCAACTAACTTCACACCAGACAAATGCAAATAAGCTGAACTATTCCTTAAAATATATTTCGTTTTTCATTGATTGTCATGTCTAGTTCATAAGCAAAGGAGAAGGAATCTGTCTGTGTATTGAAAAGGTGGTCAAAGAGTCACTTCATTGAGAACTGAAATGTAGCTGAGTTAAACTGCACAATAACACAGGTCCATGTTTTTGAATCTCTCAGTGCAGTGAGTCCTCAGGCGTCAACAATATCCAAACGTCTTTCCATCAACAGCACTATAGTTACAACATGAAACCACATAGATCTGATGGAGTCACAAAACCAACGACAACTGGCCTGTTTGTCAACTTACAATGGTCCCCGAGCATCTTATGAGCAGTTTCTTTGTCTGAAAAGCATCAAATACAATGTTATTTTCCTGCTCTTTCACAAATGAGCCAAGCTCCCAGAGTCTCATCATGGATGACTCTCACATAGGATCTAGTTCTGCATCCCACGTTATGAGTAGATGGACCAGTAGATGATGTTAAAGAGGATGTACGCTCCGGGAAACACAACCCTCGAGTACTTGTCTATGGCGTGGGTGTCTATCCAAATGTTCACGTAGCTTCTGGATTGCTTCACCTGGCCTGCAATCTGTGGATCATTCAGTGCCACCTGGGCCAACATTCGCTCCTGGCGGCCGCCGTTCTCTGGCATCCCATAATTACCTGTGGTGTTCATATCCATAGACCCGTAGCCAGTGATCTGGGGGTCGATCATCATGTCATCAGGGTTGCCAATGCCACATGTACATGGCAACTACAGAGACAAAAAAGGAAACAAAAAGTCATTTTGACACCTTGAAATCTGCTTTTTGTACATGCTGCTTTCTGTAAAACAAACTAAAACCACAAAATAAATACATTAGTTTAAGTGTTCATCATCTTTTTCTGCACACTCAGGACCTTTAAATAACTTTGGCATGAAACATTTATAGAAGGATGTTTGTGCTGGAAATGTTCCCTTGGGGTACGTGGGCAATTTGGCTCCATATGCTACAGCATTTGGCAGATGAAGAATAGCAATATAGTACACAAGCTGTAGTCCCAGAAATAATTTGCCATAGCCCTGAGAGCTTTAAGTGAGCCAATTTAGAAAATATTTATCTGTTTATTGGAAATGCATGTACATTATTAATTCATGATTCTACCGGTTTAAAAATGTTTTAATTTATAAGATATTTCAATTCAAGATATTCAATTCAGGTCACACTTGTGTTGACTATTACTGTGAAAGTCTCTTATTTGTAACTGTTACAGGACACAACAACTAGAATTTTATCAACAGCGGACCATTTAACATTTAGGAAATTGAAATCAGTCTGTAGAGAGCTTTAGGACTATATGAACTTTATGGTAAAATTGGGTTTGATTTAAGTTTTTTTTCAATAACCTATTTCAGTATTTTTATTTATTTTTTATCCTTTTACCACCCACAACTTTACCAAACTGCTATTGCAATGCAAAATTTACATAAATGTGAACGTATAATATAATTGTTTATCATTTTTATGATATTTTTGGTAACAGTGGTCAAAAAATGACCTAAACTTACAGAAGAGGGTGTCTGGTGACTGGATGTGCACATTGACCACATTTTTTGCTTTAAAAAGAAAGAAAAATTATCCAAGTACAATGCACGGCAGAATGTACAACTAAAACCTTAAAAATATTAAGCGTGGCGCAATTACATACAAACTCAATGTAAAGACAAAGAGAGATGTGATTTCCCACCCGGCGGTGCGCAGGTCCTTCACTTTAGGCAAAGTCTTCTGATGCTGTGTATTGAACATAGTGACGAAACGCACGCTGTGTTGCTGTTTGTCTGTTTGGACTACTGTAGAAACATGGTGGAGCAACATGGTGTCGTCCATGTAGAAGGACCCACGATTATGTAGATAGAAATGGCTCATTCTAAGGTAATAAAACCGTAACGTTTATTATGTAAGGTCTTACACGCATTTTCACACTGAAAACATAGTTGTGCATATTATATTGAATTTCTGTCAATAGATCCTCCTAAATATTACACAATGAACCTTTAACATTTTACTTACAATTTTTTGGATTGAAACACTGATTTATCTTCACTCGTGATGTAACGTGATTAAATTTGCATTTGGTCTAGTGTTAAACTGTTAGAACTCTAAAGAATATGATATCCTCTGCACAGCTCCAAATCTGTGTTGTGAAGGTTAAATAGAAGAAAACAACATCAAATAAAAAACATATTTGTTGCTTAGTTCAAATGTTTTAATTTATCATTTCTGCTAAACATCAACATTTGCTTCCTTATTTGTTACTTCAAAACATAAAAGTTAAAGAATGAGTGTTTCACACAGTAATTGTTTACTCCCCCAATGAACAGAAATGTTGTTTCATCACTCAAGAAGAATAAAGCTGTATTTACTGGTCCAGAATTATACTCAATATTGTGTAGCTGACGTTTTTGGTAAGAAGGCCACTCACCTTCAGAACATTCTGGCCAAAAATTGAGCTTGGTGCACTCACTCACACTCAGGACAGATCAGTTTAAAAGTTTAAATATTTGATATTAAGGCCGTTTGTTTTTATAAGTGAAGTAAAGCTGAGAGATTATTACACTTTGTAATACTTTGTATCAAAGATCAAAGTACAGTTTGTACTTGGATTTTGTAATGTTAAACTGTCCATTACTGTCACTGTAAATCATTAAAAGACCATGGGTTAATCGCGTTTTTAACTGCAGGCGACGGACAACCACAGAGTAACATCACATGAAATAACACTTACTCTCTCCCTCAGTTTCCTCTCTTTCCTCTCCTGTACGGTGGAGAGGTAGTTGACCGCTGCATACTCTATCACCGACAGGAAGACAAAGACAAAACTGACCCAGAGGTAAATGTCCACTGCCTTGATGTAAGAGACCCGCGGCATGGAGGCGTTGACCCCAGTGATGATGGTGGACATGGTCAGCACTGTGGTGATGCCTGGAGAAAAACAAACAGTTTAGTCACATTAGAGTTATTAATAATGTATCACTGGGTTGAGAAGTTAAAACCAAATGTTAGATATCGTAAAAAGGGTTGCACATCAGAATATTTAAGATTTTGTGCTGCAATATATTTGAATGTAAATTAATTTGTTTTGTAATCTGATACAGTATATTATTGATCGCTGCAGGAAAGTTCTTTAATTGCTCGCCCACCTCCACAGGAGGGTCAGAGGTCAGCTGCAGAACAAAAAAACTAATATGATTGACCTGAGGGCAATGACAGACCCAGGCTAGCTGTTTTCCACTTAATGCTAGCTGCTTATTTATGCTAAGCTAGGCTAACCACCCTCTTGGAAAAATCTGCCTGGTATCCCTCTTCTCATCTACTCTTGGCAAGAAAAACAAATACACATATTTCTCAAGAGGCTGGGAACCAATGCACTATCCTGCTACATTGCCTTTTTTTAAGGAATACGCCTCCATTTCTCAAACTAAATAATCTTTTTTAGAGCTAGTTTCTTTGCTGAGGTTGTGCCCTGGGAAGGAAACTCAATCCTACCTAGTGGCACCCTGGCGGGGACGGCCCTGCGGTCAATCCAGAAAGACACCCAAGACAGCATGACCATCAGAGTAGCAGGGAAGTAGGTCTGCAGCAGGAAGAAGAAAATGTGGCGCCGCAGGGTGAAGTGGATGTACAAACGATTGTACCAGCCTGGGAAAAAGAAATATCACCGTTACACTCACATTGTCATATGTTAGCTGCTGATACACCGTAAAAAGACTCGAAGCAGAGGTTCCCAGCTATTGTGGCAGGGAGAGATAGCACACAAAATCCTTTTTGTGCTTCAGGTTGCTCTTCTGAGCTAGAAAGTGACAAGTGGTTATGAGACGGCTGCAGCGTTTTCACAGTGGCTCTCTAGCAGTGGCTCTCCAGCAGTGTACAAGTGGTTGGCAGTAGTTTGAGTCGGTTCGTTTCGCAGAAAGGATTAAATATTAGTACATTCTTCTTGGTGTGACATTCAAGAGACACCAATTTCATGTAAGGAAGACTCTGTCCTTTAGTTGGAAAAGGCTTATAAAGGAAATGAGATGGATTGAAGTTCAATTCAATTGTAATCTAGTTATTACATGCATGATGCCCACATTTGGTCAATTTGCATAATCACACTTTACTGTATGTATATATTAGTGCCTGGGTAGATTACTGCACCTGTGCTGCTGTAGAAAGCCAGCTTGGTGGTGGTGTGAAATTTCTGGATGAGGAACTGGGACAGAGATATTCTGTCGTCTGTGTTCAGGGATTCGTTGCCTTTCTTCCAGTACAACATCAGGTCGTCATCAGTGTACGCATCTGGAGGGGAACAAAGTATAATTATAATAAAACAATGCTAGATGTTAATGTGAACAAAATCTAACAAGACATGACTGCAATTCAAAAGCACCACTAGCAGTCCCTACTGCAATGTCTGTTACACCCTCTGATTTTTTTTTAAGTCTTTGAGCCTCACTAGTAGAGGAGCTAAGGGGGCAATGCTAGAGGAGAGGGTCTTAACATTAATGCAATATATTCTCTTTGAAGCATGAATGTGCTCAAAAACTTTCATGGTGTGATATATCTGAGATTTCACTTCAAATATCTGGTGAGCAAACTAGACATTTTGGCCTGAGGAGAGTGCAAGAGAAGAGCTCATATAGTGTCCATAATGAAAATGAAAAAGAGGAACCATGAACATCAAAGCAGATGTCACGGAAATCCAGACATTCGTTTTTTCAGATGTTATGTCATATGCCAAACTGGTGGTCAAGAGGAAACTTTGACCTGATGATAGGAACTCAAAATTTTCATTAAAATCAAGGACTTAAAAGCTGTGAACCACTGGGCACTAGTTATTAAGGCTTGTAATTTGCTCTGGACCAAAATGTTGGATGGATGAATCTCCATGTTAGCAGTGGGGGAAAAAAGCTATTGTCTTGCTTAAGTATTTGTTCATATTATTTGATCAATCCACTTACAGCTCTCAATCTCCAGCGAGCAAGTTTGGGTGTCCAGAGGGAAGCGGCTGAGGTCCATGTTGCACATGGCAGTGACGGTGACTCTGCCGGGCACAAAGCAAAACATACGCTATAATTTATTTCCCTAAAGTAACAGCAAGGGTTTAGGGTAAATTCACTTTTTTTTTAACAAAGGCTGCTTCTGTCAGAACAAATAAAAGGAATAAAGCGACAAGCTGTGTGTTTTGTACTTGGCAATTCTGAATTTTTAGTTTTTATCACCAAACAATATCAAATCATTAAATTGTGCTTATGGTGCCGTTTGATGTTTTTCAGTATGTGCTTCATTTTGTGTTTGTTGTAAAAAAAAAAAAAAAAGGTGATGTTTGACATTATTTTTACAGCGTTGGAAAATAAATTGTATTCGTTTTCAGTGAAGAATGGCCAACAATTATTTTCTTATTTTTTCAATATATAAACTTTTTTCAGGACTGGCTCTCCAATTGTGAGTAGGTCTTTCTTGTCTTAGTTAAGACAAAACAGGCTTCTGCTGACGTGTTAACCTGAGACTGTAGAGGACGTTGCCATCAGGGTAAACCCTCAGCATGACATTATCAGTCGTGGTGTCATGGATAAAGGAGCGCTTGGAGTGGACGAAGAACATGTCAGGAACCCAAATCTTCTTCACTAGGCGACTGTCAAAGGTCATGCTCTGGTTGTTGGTGCTTGGGAAAGACAGCCGCTCGTCCTTCCAGTAGTGACGTAGGTACAGTGTCATGGTAAAGTCCTATACGAAGAAAAGACACTAGCTAAGTTCATTTAATTCAGTGGTTTCCAAACTAGGGGTCACAGTTTGGCAAAGGGGTCACAAGATAAATCTGACGTGTTTTGAGATGATAAATGAGAGAGGAAAGAGGAAAAAATGTATTAATTTTTCAGACTTCTCTCTAATCCTTTTCTGTTTTTGTAAAACTGGTTTAACCTTTAACAATGCACATGATCTTACAACTCTTAGTAAAAATCACTGTCAGATGAATGAAGTGAATTGAAAAGTACAATATTTCCCTCTGAAATGTAGTGGAGTAGAAGTGTAAAGTAGCAGAAAAGTACAGTTTTGAGCTACTAGTACTTTACTTGAGTATGGTACTTAGTTACTTTCCACCACTGATGTTTATCTTGTAACCTGTAATACGTCATATTAAAAAGTTTACCAGAAAGCTGTTTCATACTTACCATGTCCACCTCGGAGATGGTGTCCAGACTTTCAACCTGAACATCTACTCCAACAGGTATCGGAGGACCTTAAAAAATAAAAGACTTGTCAGAAATGCATAACAACCATAGAGGTGTTATTTTTCAACATAGAAGCTTGTTGATTGTGCTTCTCTGCAGTCAGCATGACCATTACAGAGATTGTTTGTTGTGGAAATCACGTTTCCAAAAAGAACGATGAATCACAAATACAGAGCAACTGCTTTTGCCTCGCCTGCGTCCGTCTGGCTGGGATTCTACTTTTGACCTATTTCAGCCTTCCTACTCTGCATCATCATCCTCCAATAGTACACAAATGCAATTAGGTCACAATAATGGATCAAAGTTGATGCAGCAGTGGATGAAATCCAGCTCTCTTTTCCACTTCCAGCAGAGATGCACTTGATGGTGGAAGTCGGACACAGAAAAAGGATTCTGCAAGGGTCACTTGGTTATATTTTCGTATAATTAAAAGTAGTTGTGGTCTGATAAAAACAGCATGTCTCCTCTTCAAAGTTTAGGCCCTTGTGGCTGACTTTTTTTGTAGCACAGCCTTCGTATTTGCCTTAAAAGAGAAATAAAAAGATAAAGGCAGCTAAGAAAAGCTATATTCCATTACTAGTAAAAACAAAAGCATGTGTGCCTTCATCTCAGGATAATCCTACAGTCCAAAAAGCTGCCATCAAATCCCTCTTATATACTGTGATGTTAAAGACATGTAGTAACACTCTTATGGTGCAAAGAACTGAGCTACTATTGAAAACTCCAGCACAGCTGCGTAGATGGTGTAATTAAGATCTCCAAGAGCTTAATGCTTATAGGATTGTTTGGCCCTAACCAATGACCACTGCACTGATCTTACCCGGCTGCACTTGACGACTGAGCCTGACAACATAAATTAACTTATATTTTCTGACCTCCAAACGCTGGCCTCATGGTAAAATCATGGTCATCTATTCTCAGGAGCTGCTCAGATTTTGTCATGGGAGATTTTGTCATGTCTGGACTTCGTTTGTAAATTGGGCTGCAAAACAAAAGGGAGACACATGGTCACAATTAGCCTTTGGGGATTTCTAGTGTGTTGTCTTTAATGTCAATGAATTAGCAAAAGAATGGATATTACTTTGATGATGGTTTAATTAAAGATGTATAAACTCACCCTCCGGATTTGTGGCCTACACCTCCTTCCATTCTGGTCTCTCTTCGCGACCTGATAGTTAACAAACAGTAATAAACAAACAATTATAAGAACATATGGCAGCAGCACAACATAATTTAGAGTAGTTGAGATTACTGATCTTTTATTGTTTTCTTCCGTTTTACGTCTAAAATGCAACATTGAAAATAACATTCATTATCAAGTTGTGTTTTTCTTTACAAGGTTACATTTTCAGTTGTAATACATATAGAGCTACAACAATGAAAAATCATTTCAAAAGCCTTTGAAGGCATCACGGTGGACTGTGGGAAATTATAACAGGCCATATTCACTATTTTCTGACTATTTAATTGACAAAATTATAAACAATTAATCAAGAAAAGAATTGGCCAATGAACTGATAATGAAAATAAATGTTGTTTGCAGCCTTAAATACATTTTATATATTTTGGCTAGAACACATTTGGCATTTTAGTAATTTAGTTGATCAACAAAAAAATAATCATCAACTATTCTGCTAATCAATCAAGAAGTAATTTTTAAAGCAAAAACTGCTGGATGCAGCTTCTTAAATTTACAAATTTTATGCTTTTCTATATCATATGTGGTGGTAAACTGGATATCTTGGTTTGAAAAAACGACCAATTTAAATATGCTCTGTGAAGGCTGTAGATTAATGAATAATGAAAATATAACTGTTAGCTGCAGCTTTAATTTTGAAAGAATTTATATCAGTTTCAAGCCTAAATCTACATGGGTTTACAGTAGGAACAATATTTTTTGTTTTGATGCTTCTCACTTCTCACTAAAGAGATCTAGTACATCCTGTTACATCAGACATTTATCTACAAATCGCACACAGGGCAAAAGGGCTTTCTATCATCACACCCAGTTTAGAGAGATCCAGCTCTTCTCTGGTGACACTTTTCAAGTGGGCTTCCTCTATACACTTGTCTTTTAGGCAGCCTTTTCAGGCCCCGAGCAGAGAGAGAGAGGGGGAGAAGAAAAAGTAAGTAATAAGAGATTCCAAAAACCTAAAATGGATTATTAGAATAGAGCATGCTGCAACAGACAGGGCCAAATCCCTGTGACAACCATAAACATGCATTAAGGAAATACCACAGAGGAAAGGGGGTTGGGGGTGAAGAGCTTGCAAAAAAAGAAAAAACACAAGATCAAAATGAAACAATAAGAAGAGGGTCTTTGTGTGTGCAAGCTTCAGTGTTATGATGGCCAATGGGTGCTACCCGTCTGCATCCATCCAGCAGCTGGTTCCTAATCCTCTTGGCAGAAATGCATCTCCAATCCCCCTCTCTACCCTGCTTACGCCACACAGCAGGCCGCCGCCTGTCTGCACACTGCACTGCTATGTGTGGCCTGACGCTGTTTTTGCTCTGCAGCCATGAGCCTGCATGTGTGCATTGCTTTAGACTTCTTTAAAACAAAAAACATGTAGGCCTTCAGGTAACAAAGGCAAACAAACTAAATGCATTCTTTTTGCTTTCCATTGACCATTTGTTAGTCATTACTGTGAAAGTAATATAAAAATGGATTTACAATTTTCACTACATTTAAATATGTGAATTAAAAGTAGCACCAACGTGTGAATTACACTATAGTCAAAAGCATATTTAAGCTGTAGTTACTGATACTCTGCTAAGCAATGCTAGCTACTTCTTAAGCAAGATAGTTCAGCATTTTTTATTCTTAATGACTGGATTTACAACAAACTAAATTACCAAGATTGTAGTTAATCAAAATTCATAGATTTTAACTACACAAAATGGTGGGTAGGGAAAATAAGTAAATTTAGCTTTATTCAGGGTTAGCTGTGGGCGTGGCTAACTCACTAGCTAGCTTGAGTTGGCACTCTTGCTTTAGCTATGTTTGACCTTTTTAGTTTGACTTGTAGCGTTTTTTTCTTATAACTGCTAATTAAACCTTCTTATTTCAATAACACATTTGTCTGGAAGTTATGTGTCAAAATAAAAATGAACAAGTCAGGTTAAGTTTTGACTAGCCTAAATACCTAGTTACTGCATTTTGGCTTTGTACGGCAGTAATTTATGCACCCATGCTAATGTAGATCTATTCATTGAGATGAGTTACTTTTATAGTTTTTATTATGCTTTTGATTTTTTTCTGTGTAAGTGTAGAAAAACAAGCAGGGGGATTCATTTTAATAAAAATGTGTGACTTTTATAACCCAAAAATTAAGTGACTGCTCAAAATAATCAAAATGTTTTTTCCTCAGATGTTTTTTTTTTCGTGTGACTATGCTGTCCTACACAAATTCCCCTCTCTACACTCTTCCTCCTCAAGGAAGCATATGGAGAAAAAAATTCCAAGTAATATAGTATAAACGCCCACAACCCACGCCAGCAGCATCCAGCCGCTTTTGCAATTTCACACACACACAAGAGAGGAGGGGTAGAGTGATGAGAAACAGGGAGAAGAGTTTGACTTCTGCATACATATATTGAGATTCCTCCCTTCCCCGCAAAAAAAGAGGAAGAAGATTTACGTTTGATTTGTATTCTCAGACACTGTGTGTCAGCAGAGAGAAAACTGATGTGAGAGGACTTTTAACTAGTTGGGTAGAAAAAAAGCAAAAAGCAGTGAGGCACAGATTTGATAACATGGCGACTGGTGTAAAGAGATTACAGCGCAGCTTTGAGCCACTTGTGCGTTCTGTCTTCTGAAGATTTTCCACAGACGATTACAATTGTGCTCCTCTTATACTTAATGATCATCTTAATCACCTTAGGGCTGCGATGATCAATTTGAATGACTGTAATTTCATGGCGGATTGTTTAGATTTAAAAAGACAGCTTTAACCTCGCATTGTTTAACACAAATGCCTTTCAGTAACATCACTCTTGCCTTGTCATGCACTCTGACAGTTATGTCATATATAAGAACTGGCAGGTGCATCATGTCAAACACATTTATTTCACTTAGACAGAAGAGCCTTAATAGTGAGCACACTGCTGTTTGACGACTCCTCTGCTCTATAAATAACAACACTTATAGCATGGAAAGTGATAATGTATCTAAAGGCAGGGGGATTATAATTTGACAGGGTTTGTTGAATATATTAAGTGGATGCAAATCATTCAACGCTGATAGCATTATGAGGCGCACAGCGCTGCCTGCTTGGGAAAATATGATCATCTTCATAAGAGATTAATGCAAGTTTTTCACTTGAGAGCCTCAAGCTATGGATGAACTCTTTGCCATTATTTCTACAACAGAATAGGTGCATTTGTGGATAGAAAATGCTGGGGAAAAGTTGAATCTTCACAGGTCTGGAAAGTAATGTGTATTTTTCTCCTTTTTTTCTGTATGTCACATGAAAGCTAGTATTCCCGTTTAATTTGGACTTTTCCTAGTGAAGTGTTGATTGCAGTGATTGCAGTTTTGTTCAGATCTAAAAGGTGTTCATTACTACAGCTGAAGGATGAGTCGATTAATCAATTAGTCTGCGTTTCTTTGTCTTTTGTGATAGTAGACTGACTTCGGGTGACATTGATCTGACATCGACCAAACAATAAACAGACAAATGAAAAAAATAATCATTAGTTACAGCCCTGGTATGTGTTTTTCTCTCCACATAGATCTGGTATTGCTCTTGTTGGGTGTTCATAGCCACCTAGAAGGTATTCAATTAATCTTGGACAAAATAGAATTTTTATAAATTTTAAATAGAATTCATTCAACTTTTTAAATACCTTACCTCTGTTGTTTTTTTATGCTGCAATATATGTTTCAAATGTAGCTGATTTACTGAAGTAATTGTCATATTTGCATTTCTAATCAAAAACTATGATGCTTATTTTGTAGTGTTAAAGTCACATTTCTTCCACCACAAGAGATGATGCACCTCCACATACTGCACTTAACAGCTAATCTAAACATCTAATATTGTTATTAGAGCTGAAATGATTAGTGGATTGGCAGAAAATGTATATAGCTATTTCGATAGTCAATCAGTCATTTTAACACAAAATTTTTAAAACGTCCCTTGTTCTAGCTTCTTAAATGTCAAAATTACTGCTTTTCTCTGTCTTATGTGATCGTAAACTAAAAATCTTTGGGATTTTGGACTGTCAGACTGAACAAGGCAGTCTAAGCTGTCACCACTGGCTCCGGGAACTTGTGATTTTATATTTTTTAGCTATTTATTCATTCATTTTAGAAACCAAACGAATCGAGAAATGAGATTCAGCAAAATAACAGTCATTCTTAGTCCCACTTTATATTCACAAGTATTGAATATAACTTTCTCAAAATGGTATTTCTTCTCACCGCTTTGCTGTCACACTGCCTCCACTATTCACCATTATGTGCTCAAAATTAACAAAATGATTTAAAGTAATCAGAGTCCTTTGTCCAAACTGTATTTCAGAGTTTTGTAGGGGGAAACATAAAACATCTAATATTCTAACACATCATTTCTATTTAAATCACCTCTAATGTCACAGCCAATTCAATCAATAATATGTAGAATTGAGGACACGTTAACGATTCCCTGTTCTAGTTCAGTCCAGACTAAAACATTTAATCCAATGGATGCATTAACGAGGCAGCAATTAGCCTAAATAATCACCTGAAAATGACATTGACTACAACTGCTGCCGGTGGGGAAAACAGTCATTAACTGCCTGCGGCAGTTGTGGGGCAAGAGTACACAGCATTCAACAGTAGTACATAAATAGATGTGGGGATTTAGGTCTCCCTCTCTCACTCGTCTCCAATCTGCTGTCTGAATAAGTCTGGTTTTAGAGGGGGAGGGAGCAGCACAGGTGACACAGGAAACACTGGACAACATTGTGTAAACTACATTTTTTTATATATATAATATACATATAAATATATATTAAATATATATATATATATATAAAATATATATATATATAAAATATATATATATATAAAATATATATATATATATATATATATATATATTACA
>JAPMOB010078730.1:0-25981 GCA_029875015.1 Lepomis gibbosus | reverse complement strand
CACACACACACACACACACACACACACACACACACACACACACACACACACACACACACACACACACACACACACCAGTCCACTACTTGCCCCAGATGTCTGTGATATTGCAACAGGGTGTAACCCTACTCACACTGAAAGTGTTAATATTTTGCACACTGCTTGTCGCCGGCACACAGTAGCAAGCATATTATCATTTGTAGTGCTGTACTAATTGGAGGATGCATTAAAAAGCCAATAATACTAAAGAACTAAGCTGCACTCAATACAGAGTAATACAGTAGGCTACAATACAACTGAGTTCATTTTCGCAGGTCACGCCCTCAACCTTTTTCGGTCGAAACTGTGCGCACCATAGTGGCTGATGGTGGAGAAGTGCAGCCATCCTGTCAGTCATGTGATGCGCAGCGTAGTTCATTAGGAAAGTGTGTTTATTTAAGTCTGTTTATCTTGTTTAATGGAAATAATAGTACATACAAATTACAATGAAAAATCCATTATTTGTGATTCAAAATAACGGTTGTTGATAAATGAATTAGAGACCCCCACAAACGCATGATTTTACTGCTTTCATGGGAGCTCAGACATCCTTATGGGTGCTGAGCTCCCACTGGCTCAAAGTAACTCAAACTCTGATATTATGTGCAAAACTATGACAAGGACAGCTGGAGTCGCCTCTTGCACAGAGGTGTGCAGGGTGTTGGAGGTTTTGCTGTCCTTTTCTTTAGCAACTGCATTGAAACAAATAAAGTTAGAGCTCTATTGCCCTTTCTTGTAATTACCATGTTGCTAAGATAGTAATATATTATACTTTATATTATACTTTATATTATATATTATACTTTATATTATATGATTAGATAATCCAAACCTTACTTCTCGCAGTCATACAAGTGACAACTGATGCTTGCTGATGCATGTTGCAGCAGCAGTGAGATTTGTGTTTGACCAGTTGGTGTAAAGCATACTCCACTGTGATAATACCAGACAGCAGTGGCTCTCACAGGATGAAATAAAATGAAATAAACTGCTTTTTAGTGAAGTAGGGCTGGGGCATGATGCCAGGTTGGAAATATCTTATCAAAGTGGACTACCAAATGTGCGTATAAAAGGTAGCTGAAGGTATGCAGAGACGGGCAAGGCCAACAGTAACATAAACTGGCTTTTACAGACAGGTAGCACGATGCATATGCATGCATATCGAACCTCGAGTTGTTTCATACTATAGATACTTGTCTAACACGACTCAAGGTGCATGCAGCACAGATCATCACTGGTTCACTGGCTTTAGAGAGCTAGAGACACACTTGGTTGGAGTTTAGACGAACAGGTCGTTTGATATTAGGGCTCAGACGCTGAAAGATGACATTAAAATTTCATCAAGTTCTTTCCATGTCCTCAGTCACAAGCACAAATGTGCCAGTGAGTTAAATGGTGTGAAATTAGACAACGTGCTGGTGAGTGGTGTCAGTATCACCAAAGATAGTACCATACCACATCTATGCGGACCAATTCAGAAAAGCAGACACACCAAAACAAAATAGTCACCATGTGATACTTTCTCACTGCTAAATTAGCTCATTCCCTGACTAGACTAGTGAGCATATCTTAATTTGTGCTTGACCCATGTGTGACTGATGGGTAGACAAAGTAACCACTCCCGCTCTCCTTTAGCCTCCATCCCTCTAATGACTGGAAGAGAAGCTGCTTCCATTAGGCCAGCTGTCACGTTCATGTGAGTGTGTGTGTGTGTGTGTGTCAGTGCCTGTATGTAACCAGAGCAGTGGGTCTCTCAGAGTGCAGTAGGGGCATAGACGGTTTAAAAAGGAAATATTTCACTTAAAGCTAGTGTAGTGCAATTTATTTCAGAAAGCCTTTTTTGTTACATTTCTTTCTCTGTACATCCCAACAGCAATCAATAAATCAAATGTTCTGAAAAAAAACTATGGTATCTGTGTCTGTCACAGGACTGTTATAAGCACAGCCAATGGCCTACTTGCCTACCTATGTGCAATGTAGGGAGGACTGAAGGGAGGGGGTGGGATTTTTCTCGATTAGATACTTTCAAAATATAGGTGTCTGTTGCTAATTTCTCCAACGTTGAATACCCTAGCTTTAAGAGTATTTTCCTGTGTCTGTGTCTTGTGGGGTGTGTCACTGCCTCCCCCCTTTAGGAAACTAGCGTTGGGTCCTATTCACTCCAATGGGAGAAGTGAACGTGAGCACAGTTTATGACCGATTCTTTTGCCCCATGGTCACTGAAGTAATTGGACCCATTTTTCACAAGCCACATATCTTCCAAACATATCACAGACAGACAGGCGTATCAGTGGAGACAGGAAGTGTATACCATTTCATACCATTGCCACAGCTTCTAATGCGTTATCTTTTGTTATAAAGCATCTTTGTTAGGGGGTTGCCCAGGGTCAAAGGTAACCTGGACAGATTCATCTGTTTGGCAGAAACTCTTAACATAATGAAGTGGGTGTGACCCATTTGTGCATGTGTGTGTTATAAAGCCCACCATTCGGAGTGATGGACCAGGGCATGACAACGCACTGGATAACAATTTAGAGCATGAGACATTAGCGTTAGATTATGACTTCAAAGCTTAAAGCTGTACTAATCAATATTTTTATATCAACAGTGGGTCAAAGAGCTATGTGTAACGTAAGAGTTGTGTTGC
Source organism: Lepomis gibbosus (assembly GCA_029875015.1). NCBI lineage: Eukaryota > Metazoa > Chordata > Actinopteri > Centrarchiformes > Centrarchidae > Lepomis > Lepomis gibbosus. Next base: position 23,295 of record JAPMOB010078730.1, on the reverse strand, counting down.
ATGTAATAAAAACCCCACAGATAATTACCATCTGACTCTGCAGTTCTGCTTTTCATCTTAGCTTTGCTGTTTACTGTGCTACAGACTCACTGCTTGTTTCCAGCAGCAGTGACAGCAGGCAGCTGTTTTCAGCATAAATACTCAGAGAAACTAAAACAAGTCTGAGCATGCAGTACTACCCATATGAGATTTATTCATCTTTATAAGCCACCTTAGAGAGGTGAAAAAAGGGAAAACTTGATTTAAACTCCAATTTCCAAGAATAGCCTGACTAACCATTAGAGAAAAAACAAATAACCTCGCTCTGCCTGTTAGGGACAGACCATCCAATCAAAGGGGGTGAACACAGAGAAGTTGACACAATCCCAGAATAGAGAACATGACTCAGCATGAGAGCACTGTAGTCTTACTTCTGAACACATTAACCCCTCTGGCTGAACGCTGAGTGACTGATGGGGAGGCCATTTGTGTTCTCCTCTGCCTCTGTTTCTACATTTCAAAACAACAGCCACTGGCCTTTAGCTGTTGCACAGCTCTTTATTACACATTTTGAGGGGTTAATATACTTGTGGAACGATCAGCTCCGGAAGTGAATCTTCTTCAATACCCGAAAACTATAAATATTTAAGTCTCTTGGGCCTCAAGAAATCATTTGGATTGAAGGACAACTCAAGATCGTTCAAGATCAACTGAGGAAAAAGCACCTCCATTCACATTCTAGATTGAATTATTTAAAGGATAATACTGGTTGACTACAATTTGGGCCTTATTTTCATTGTTTTGGCCATCATTCCTATTCCATCAATAATGAAGTCGGATAAGCAGGCAGTCTTTAAAGAAAACACAAAAAAAATTAAGACAAAATAGAGGCGACTATAAGATTTAACTTTCACAGTCAGCCTGTGCAATGTAAGATTATTGACAATAATTTAGGTGAGCTCAATAAAAATAAAGTGGTTTAAATAATCTGGCTAAACTGTTGGCTTATCCACAACCTGTCCAATTCAGTTGCCCTCTTGCATGATATTATGTTTGTAGAAGTAATTACTTTGGTGTGTGCAATGTTATCACTGATAGAAAAGACAACCAAAAGTATTAAAGCAAGGCCCAAGTTCTGATAAACTGGATATACTGTAAGATATTAGCTGCCCTCAAACTGTCCTTGACGGAATACTTTGTTTCTACTTTCACCTCCATTCAAAGTTTAGATAAAAAGCTCACAGTCAGACTGTCACATGGGGTTTGAGAGTGTCTAATCCAACTTTAAAAGATAGTTCCCAGATCGAGTTCATGTAGAGAAGAATTTACCTTTTTCTGCAGATTCCTTTCTATACTTTTATAGCAAACTTCATTCTGTGTCCTCTAGAAAGAAAGCAGCGAGGGAACTTTAAATAAATACACTGTAGACTGTGTTATGCTTTGGGCTGTCAGAGTATAGGAACAGTTTGTCATGAAACACTTTTCACATCTTGCTGGTTAGTAGGCACTAGCTGCTTCAAGTCTTCTGATCTCAACTGAAACTCATGGTATGAATTTCATGCAGCGTGCATGCAATATCCTTGATCAGCAGGGGAAGAGAAAGGGGTACATGACCTTACATTGTCATTCAGCAGCAGAGGTGCCCCCATATTATTTCACTAGCTTTTTAACTAGTCTATGTATTTCCTGGTTTCGTCTGCTTTTACCAAGGGATCCAACTGACAGCATGTAAACACCCCAAGATGAGTGAAAATTCATCCAGCAATGCTACATCGTTCCAACTGATTCACCGGCCTCACACAGGCTCTGAGGCCTGTGCGCAAGCAGCTGTAAGAATCCAGGGCTCAATATCCAATCTCTGAGTTTCCACTCCAGCGCCTACTCGTCTTGTAAACATCCTCATGTTTTCATACTCAGAACCAAGTCTGTGGATCTACATTTGATCTCTTAATACCATTGAAACCGTGACAGACACATGCAACAGCAAACACTGCCTTTTTTTTGCTTTCCCACTGTCTCATCATGTTGTTGAGTCATGGTTTCCAACACTCTGAGACAGCTTGAAACCTTAAATCCTGATAGTAGTAATTTGGGCTTCTAATCTGTTCCTAGAGAGAGACGAGGCTGCCGCAATTATGGGAAGCAAACGGTATGCACAAAACAGATAGGAATGTTTTAGGATGTAACTGAGCCACTGGCGGATAGCTAATAAGGGGTCTGACTATGAAGTAAGGCATCTAATAAGCAACGAGCCCGATGGGGCTTTGAGAAGACAAACAGTTACTTTCTGCCCCTGTTCCTGTCTTTCTGCTTCTTTTATCACACTCCTTTTATCCTTCTTGTGTAAATGGATCACCTTTTGCTTAGTTTATTTCTCTTTCCCCTTCACTGCGTGGGTCCTTCTGTCAGTCTCTGCCACTTTCTTCTTCTTCCCTTATTCCTTCCACCTTTCTGACTGGACTGTTTGTTGTAAAGTAAATTTCTTTATGGTGCTGAAAGCTTACATTTTTATCTTACAAACTCACTAAACAAAACATAGACAGAGTCATAAAATTTGACAATAAAAATGTAATCAACTGTGAAATGTGGAACATCGAGAAATCTGCCAATAAGGCAAATTCAATTTATAAAATTCTTTGTTTTCGCTAACATTGTAAGTGGGTTTTTTTCATAGCACCAACTCATTGTGGACACTGTGGCTGTACGGGTGGAGTCGGATATTCCGTTGAATGAAAAACCTACATCCAGTCAAACTTTGTAAAACAAGGAGGAGTGTTGCCCACGAGAGAGTAGCCTCCATCAGGCCAACTCATTAGCATGTGTTCAAGCAGAATTTGGAGGCTTTCCTGCAGCAGATCCATGGAAAGAAATGATCAGTAAGCAACTCTGGTAATAACTTGTTTAATATGGGACAATTCACAGTACATGTATTGCAACAATGCATTCATTGTTAATTGTCTCCTATTAAATCATATTATACTATTTTGAAATCCTACTGTTGCAATACATTTATTTTGAATCCCTATAAACAACTGCCATATGAATATTTCTATATGCATAATATATGAAATATCACTCATACTGATTACATTTTTAATATTTTCTTATTGAGTTGTTAAATTGTATTCATCCACCACATGATTATACAGTCTTTCCGATGACAAAATGTGCTTCAATTTTCAGAAAGGTTTTAATAGAAACCACAGAATTTGTGAAAAATAAACTAGAATCTAGTAAAAACAGATTTCATAGAGCCCTACTAATGCTTCCTATTTTCTCTTCAAACTAAGTCAAAATGCTAGAAATGCCTTTCCTTTGTCCTCTTCCCCTCTCTCTCCTCTCACCATAGAGCACAAAGGAGACAAGTGATGATATCTTGTCCTTTATTGAGGTCAATAACGCCATAATTGTATGCTTTGTAAATGTCTCGTGGCCTCATTATCTTCTATGGCAACATGTTATTGATGCTTCTGCCCCTCTTCTACCATTTTCCTCTTAGCATGTCAGGCAGAGCATTGTACCATGGCCCCCCTGCCTAGATCTTAAGAGCTGTGTTTAAGTGAAACCTTGACAACAGTATTTTCTGCGCTCAATCAAGCACTTATATTAGGGTACTGCTGTAGAAGAGCTGACAAGACATTGTATGAGATCATTACCAAATGATGGGGTGTTGCTGGTGGGTAATCATGCAGTGATAGAGCAGGTGTGGGTCACAGGAAACTGATTCCATTGTCATTGATTTAACAGGTGAACAAATGGCCAAAGACAAACAGCTTTTTATTGACTTGTAATGCTCAGTTTAACAACACCACAATAATTTACTACATAAAAGACATTAATCCAGAATAGAAAGAATTTTATGCTTTCTCTGTTAACCACCATACTTAGTTACCCAAATATTTTAATTAGCTCTGAATGGCAAGATGATATATAATGTGTTAAGGTATGTTCACACAGGCCACAAAGCAAAGTTTTGCCTTGTATTATTTGCGTGAATCTTGTGGTAAGCATGTTGTATTTGCTCAAGTCAAGTGCACAGATATTACCTGTAGCTAGCTAGCAACTTATATACCAACTGCTCAAGTTGGAACATTTCATTTCACATTGCGTTAAATATGCTTCTGTTCATGTCTTTAAAATAATTTGTAAGCAAGCCATCTAAAATCGCCTGAACATTTCTATAAACTATAAGAAGATCTTTCTGGAAAGTGTCAACATTTGGGTAGTTCACCAGTTTACTGTTCAAGTAATTTATGTAAGTAAGTAAAAAGAAAACATTTGCTGATTTCTTCTGTTTTACATTACATTTAACTGACATTTATCTGACACTTTTATCCAAAGCGACTTACAATTGCTATTTATGTCAGAGGTCGCATGCCCCCAGAGCAACTAGGGATTAAGTGTCTTGCTCAGAGACACATTGGTGGATTTGTCACAGTGGGGAATTGAACCAGAGTCTCTCACACCAAAGACATGCGTCTTATCCACTGTTCCATCACCACCCTGTTTCATCATTATAACTTGAATGTCTGAGATTTGGACTGTTGGTTGAACAAAACAAGCAATTTGAAGAATTAACTAAATTACAATTGATTTATTAAAAAGATGAATCACTAGGAAAAATAATTTTGAAATGTAGCACAAAATGTATCATCTGGGACCATGTTAAAACATATTATCCCCTGTATTGGAGTGTTTATGTTCATCCACAAATACACTGAATAAAAAAAACAGTCATTCATTCACAGTAATTTCCATTTCAATAAATATATTGACAGTATAGTTAACAAGTCAGAATGGGCCATTTGGTTAACTGTACTCTACAGTCTGTCGACTGGCAACATGAGATTGCCACAGAGGGCCGGGGGTCAGACTCTCTTCCAACCCATGCCCACTTTTGACCTCACACTCCGCACCACTGCAAGCTGGGACTGACTCGTCATACCCCTAGCGCCTGGTCTGCCTTGTCCACACCCTCCATGTCAAAAGGCATATACATCCTGACAGAACTAACAGCTCCCATTGTATCACCTCTCCCAGCAGGTGTCTGGACACATTAAATCGGAAGAAAAGAGAATTGTTGTGACACCTGCAAGTGTTTGTACTTCCAGCACAATACTAGACTAAAGAATGACAACAGCAACTAAATAAATATTATACTTATGTGTCCACATGCAAGTTTGGTTGGCAATGAAGAAATGTCTTGGATAAAGAGGCAATGAATGATTTGCTTATTTTTAGAGAAAACTAGATTAAGTGTAAGATCGTAGTGTTCTAACAGTTTAAATCATTGTCAAGTATTAGATTAAAACTACAAGCTCCAACATAAAAAGCTTGTACACTCACACTCACACTGTAATGTTATCTGTATATACATCTTCTTTTCAATGTCTTAGTCTTTAAATTATTATGGAGAATAATACAATGTAATTCTATTTAACAATTTGACTTGTCCCTCCTCTTGCTCATCGTCATCCCTCCAGCTGTCTTTCTCTCTGCTACAGGCCATGTTTTGCACTCCACTCAAATGACTAAACCTCCACATCCCTGTCACCTTCACACTTTCTGAGCAAACTATCCACCCATACATCAACCCTGCCCTGCTGCCTCACTGTGCGCGCACGCACACACACACACACACAAACACACACACACACACACACTATCTCGGACAATGTGTATAAATAAAGAGATTAGAGAGCCCCCCCTGGCCAAAATTTTCAATTAATGTCAATTTAGACGCCTACACAAGCGGACTACTGTTAGTGCTGTACTGAGTACATGTCTCGCTGATGGCTACACACTCCAGTGTCGTGTCCAGTGTAGCATCGTAGTGTAGTCTGGCTTAACAGCTCTTATGCAGCAATACTCCATTAAGGGGCTCAAGAGAAGCCATCATAGACCACCATGTGCCCACATTTCACTGCGTCTCTCTAAAAAATTACACATCGGATGGGCTTGTGGTGTGTGGTGAGATATTTTAAGTACTTCACGTCTCTCGAGTGTGATTATGATAAGTTGGCTTATTAAGTCCTTTACGACATTTCTCCATTTCTATAGGATAAAATTAGTTGGTGGACACTGTTTCACAATGACAGCTGGTGTGTGCTTATGTGTAGAGCAGTCCCATATTTCTGTGAATTATTTACTAGTTTTAAAAAATTAGGATAAAAGGATTAGGTTTGGAACATTTTGGGAAATACACTTGTTAGCTTTTTTTTTGCAAAGAATTAGATGAAAAGCTCAATATCAATCTTAATTTGGGTAGTGTACAGTAAATATGAAGCTAGAGTCAGGAGATGTTTTACTTAGCTTAGCATAAAGAGACTCTGGTCTCCACTAGCTGCCCTGCAGTGACACAGTGACTAAAAGACTCCAGGAAGTGAATTATTATTATATTTATGATGATTAGAAACTGTGCCGAGTCAAGAGTTAGTCTACACAAGCCCCTGTAAAACCCCAACGTGTCATTTTAATACTAGCCAGAACAGACTTTATGTTAAGCTAAGCTATTCAGCTGTTGGCTGTAACCTCATTTAGCATACAGACATGAGAGTAGTATCAATTTCCTTATCTAACTCTCAGCAAGAATGTGAATAAACATATTTCCCAAACTGTCAGACTATTCTTTTATTACACTGTGACATATCTTTCTTCAGATGGAAATAATTAGTTTTATAGTAAAGTAAAAACTTTTAATGTTCACATTATTCTCATCAGGTATGCCTTGTTTTTATCTTAACATTACATTACCAGTGTCTTCAACAGGTTATGAAAAAGCATTTCTGAGATTTTATGAGCCCCTGCAGGTGCATTATTTTCTTGACCCACAGACAAATATGTGATCATGAACTTAAAAGACAAGAAATGACAGCCACAAAAACTTAAGATAAGTCACAAAGTTTGATTTCAACATACACACCCTCTTTCTTCCAACATTCTCTAGTCCTGTATCTGTACTACTTACTCTTCTTTATCTTGTGATTTGCAATGCCTCCCTGCGTTTTACAGAGCTGTACACTCTTATACTTTCCTGAATATTGATTATTTTGGTAGGCTCTTAATGTCTTTTGAGACATACAGGAGGCTTATAAATAAATAAACCATGGAATAAGGAAGGGTTGGCACATGCTTGATTTACAACAGGGCCTTAAAACTACACTCTCTGTGTTTTATATTACGGATTACAGATGTGCTTCCTGCACCGGACAGGCCTCCCAACCAAACAGCTGTTAACTATTCCCAAGGTTGCCTGGGAAACGCTGCAATGGAAAATTCTTGGGAATTTCCATGAGCCAAAGGATTGCAGGGAAGTAATGCAGCACTAGGGTTGTATCGTTACTCCCAAATTTTCTTTTCACATACAAAGCAGGGATAAATATTTTTTTCCTCAAGAGGACCTTGGGAGGAGAAACTTAAACCAGACACTAAAGCAACACAGAGGCGACACGTAAGTAAAGGATCCACAAAATGCCAGTCAGGGAGATTAATGGAACACCCCCTGCTACTCTACACCCCTCTGTCCTGTATCTTTACTTACGTCTGAGTCAGGACACTCAACGTCTCTTCCCCAAAGACAGAGGCTTGCCTAAATATAGCCAGGGTTGAGCCCGGGGCAAAGAGGAGTGAGTGTAAGAGCAAGAAGGAAAATGAGTGAGAAAAAGCAGGAAAAGTTTGCAAAAGAGAGAGGGTGATAGAAAATTAATACCATAATACAGTTTTTTTTAATTGCTTAAATACTATAACCAGACTTTTGAACTGAAATTTCAAAACCATGACTCCATTTTTCAAAAAGCACACCCACTTCCCTAAACTTTACCCACAAATCCCTTCATTTCTCATTGCCTACACCACATGGTCATTGAGAAAGCACTAACATTCAATATTGTTTACTCAAGTCAGCAAAGCTTGAGCTCAATTAGCACACAACTATCCAGGTGGAAACACAAAGAGTCATAATTGATAACACACCAGTCAGAACCTTCAATAGATAGATAAAAGGGCCCGATTCAGTTAATTCAGTTTTGAAATAATGGATCTAGAAAGCTGTGAAGAAAAAAAGTTAGAGGACACCAGGCAGGAGAAGGAAGAAGAGGAGGAGAAAGAGCAAATGCAGTATGGAGAGGAGTAAGAGGTGAAGGAAGAGGAACATTAGGAGTTGGAGGAGGACACGGGACACAAGGAAGATGAGGAGGTGGAGGAAGAGCAGTAGGAGGAGGTGGAGCAGGAGTATTGCGGAGGAGGAGTAGGGAGGAGGAAGAGGTAGAGAAGGAGGTAAAGGACGAGAATCTCTGGCCTGTACCAGATTAAAGATGATGGGGCAGAATAATTTGTTGTTTGATGTGTTGTACAGTATAGTACAACACAGAATAAATAAATAATAAAGGAATAAAAAAGTGCAAATGTTGTGTTTATCATGTGAAAAGGTTTTTGAGGGGGAGAACCACAAGCAACATAACGTTTAACCAATTTTTATAGTATTGCTTTGAATTTATCTCACCAGTGTGTAAGACTGTGTTGTAGTGTATGTGTTTTTGAGGGCTTGTGTGTTTTGTCTGAGGGCAAAGTTTGGTTTTTCAGCAAGATTGAATGTTTTTGAGCTGAGAGCTTCATTTTGACCTGAAAATAGGATTTGGGGAATGTGGTGAGAAGTTGGGATTTGTGTTTAGAGTTTCGACAAAAAGAGACATTATTTCAAGAAATGTGTTTAAGCAATCAAAGGAAAAACTGTAATAAGAGTAGCGAGCAAAAATTACTCATGGGCACAGATCTTGCACCCTTGCATGTGTGTGTGTAACAGATACAGCCTGCCAGCTGCTCAACTAAAGGCAGGAGCATGCCTCCTGAAATATACCTGCTAGCAACAACTCCCCCAAGGCTAAGAGGTGCAAATCACAGCCAAGGAAACCCTAGACAGGCCTGAGATGATCATTTCCATCTGCTCATTACATTTGATTCATCCTCTACAAACCTCCCCGTATTATCAGTGCCATACTCAGATTTGACACTGGAATAAAAGTTGAAGCAAAATATAATTTATCAACAGTTTTAATAAAACCTTTCATTCCTTTGTTTGTATTAGATGAGACATTTTAAATCTCCCCGTCTCTCACAAAGCAAGAAACAAGATCAAGGCTCAATGATTCAATCAAGACACAATGCAATGGAGCTTTTTCCATTTCCAAAAATGAAACATACTTTGTAAAAATATAGTAATAGAGTAATGTGTTGGACACTGTGACTGTGGCCGGTGTGATTTTCCAGGGATATAGGCACATTTTCTGGTTCAATTCTTGTACTCTTGTATTCTTGTACTTTACACATGCTCACATCATTGCAGATTAAAGTCATGATTATCATCTTTATCTCTGTATTTCTTTATAGTTATTATTGTTGCAATGTATCACATTTTATGACTGAAGTAGCACTAGTATTGCATCCAAGCATCCGGAGTCCAGAGGAAGTTTCATCATGAAATAAGAGAGCCATATGTGTGGCCTCAAGTGGGAGCTCAAGAATGAGACAAAGAGATCATGCGAGATAAAGTAAGGCAGAAAAGGAAAATGACACCAGATTCATAAGATTCTCAAAGAAAGCATTGAGAATATATAGTATCTCAACCATAATGGCAAATTTACTTACTTGTTTTGAAAAAAACTAAAGGAATAGTTGGAAATTTAGAGAAATGCGCATATTCAATCAATACCACTCTCATTTCAGTTTAGTAAGTATGAAGCTGGAGCCAGCAGGCAGTTAGCTCAACTAAGCATAAATATTCTAATCTAGTTTGTTAAAGCAAAATATGTACGTGTGAAAACGTCAGTTGGTGCTTTTACAGAGATTATGTGCCAGACTATATCTTGGCCAGGCCTAAAGTCTGATCGTCACTGTGAGGTCAGGCAATCAGTGGAGACTGCAGGAACTCACTGTAGCATATCTAACTAATGTAACACAAACCCCATAGTTCAACATAATGTGCAGTTACTAGATTTGAGTGACATTAATAAAACACTGTGCACACAACTTTTCGGTTAATGTAGCAAAATGCAGAGTAGGTGACAGACTAGTTGTCACGAAAGTACAAACAGCAAATGTAGCCAAGTTAAAAGTAGACTGGTGGCCCAATAAAATACTTGAGTAAGGAGTAAAAGTACAGTTTTTAAAATGAATGTGAAAAGTTACTTTTTCTTAATCTTGTCACTAACAAGATAACACACACTCCAACCTTTCTTCCCTGTACCTTGTTGGTTTAAAATTCATAACTTCCAAACTTACTGTATATTCATACATATCTTTACACTCTCCCTGTTCACAACTGCCCATGTTTCTCTCTGTTCAGATGAAGTGCCTCCTCACATTATGCCCACTGACCGCCAGAGACGAGGCCGTGAACACGAGAAGCATGGCTCTTTAGCTGGTTGAGCATGAAATCTAGTTAGCCTTAAAGAAAAAAAAGCAAGTGAGAACGGGAGAAATGGAGCAGAGGGTGACAGAAACTGTGGAAAAAGGGAAGATGGAGACAAATGTCTTTTTCTGTGACTAAGACAAAAAATACCAGAAGGAAACATATGATCAAGTCTTGGATTGGATGGTTGAATTCAGCACAATGTGTTGGCACATAATTTGACAAATATTTGGACAGGTCTTGTGTTTTTGGCTGCAAGGGTGGTAACAGTAAACAATACTACACATGCAGAATTCATGCAGCAAAATGTCCATATATACAATGGGCATATGGGATAAAGATGGCCAAGAAGTCTGGATGTACTTGTTTTCTATTTCTTTCTCCATCTCTATCTTTCCTTTTATTTTCCCTGATCTCTCAATGTGCTAGCTGGCGCCGAGATCTCTGGGGCTAAGTCTATGACATCAGGCTTTGCATTTCAGATTCGATGATGTTAATCATCTGCCTTCCGGCAACAAAGAAGAGAGGAGAGAGAGTCAAAGAGATACATGGGGAGCAGGACAGAGGGAAGATGGACAGGGAATGAATAAGACGGAAAAGGGAGGGCTGAGAGAAAGAGAGGGGACATGGAGATCTGAAGCAGACCCATACTGGCATGTGAGGTTAGAGATGGAGATACAGCCATGCTTCAAGCCATAAGACGGGGGAGAATGAAAGACAGAACAAAGTACTAAGCCAGTTTACACATACTATATCTAAATATCCACTTATAGTCACAAAACATTGTGTTACTTAGGACCATGCTTATCCACATTTCTGGATTTCCTGGAGGAGAACACACTGGGTCAGACTCTTTATCCCTGTCCTTGTAGTTTATCTGCTTCTCTCTGTGGCTATCACCTTGAGGAGTCAATGTGAAACTTGTCACTCAAAATCACCATCACCACAAGAGTACATCAAGATTAGCTCTAGTTAGATGCAGTGGAATGAGACATTTTCTTCCCTGCTTTTGCAGAATTTCAGATACTTTTTGCGTTGAACCTTTCCTCTACAGTCATTATTAAAATACAGACTACATGAGTGTTTTCTAGTTTGATTCTGGCAGCGTATTTTCTAATAAATGAAGTTTTCCTAATCTAAACAAAGAGCTCCTGCCAATCTTGTGAATTTTAATATAGTTTTTTTTGCCAAATTGCCAATTCAACTCAGTAAGTCAACTGTGTCAGTGAAAGTGGGTCTGCAGCTCGCCAAGCCTGTGTGAATATCATGTACACAACCCACAGATCAATCCACTTAGTGCCCATGAAATATAGGGAGTGGGCAGGCCACTCTGCTAGTCTGACATCATTGTACTTGGCCATTAGGCTGAGTGCCATCATGGCTCACCACCTCTCTAGGGGACCGTACTTGGGCTGCGTTCAAAACCAAACACTGTAGTCCTGCCTCCATTAGAACCATCTGGAATATCTTAAACCTGTTGATTAAGTGTGAGGTGCGGCATCACCCACCTACATGTTTGTTTAATTTAGGAACTGTATACCATGGATATATAATCTGTTACATCTATTAATGTTGCACTACACGTATAAAGGTTGGTAGTCAAATTTAGAAAGAGAGTGATACCTCTATTTTATCTCAAGTTCAGAACCCACCCTGCAGGGCAACAAGAGAATTTCCCAGCTCTGTAGCCTTGAGGGAAAAAATATTGGGACTCCAGCAATAAATAATGTAGCAAAGCTGAACTACTAGCAAGTAGAATGGAAATTATTATACATCTCTATGAATGTGGAATTATTTATGTCTATTATATACATCCTACATTCTATCTATTATTTACTGTATGTCTAAACAAATTCAGAGTGCATACAGATTACTGTAAATTGGCAGACAGTTACACCTGCGAAGGAACAAGTAGATTAGGTCTAAAACACTCAAGAGAAGTCTGGCCACAAGCCTTTCAAGATGCCCACATGGTCTGCAAAACAACAATAGGTTGAGTCTACTACTGTTTCATTTTAGGGCAGCAACTAATGAATTCATTATCGATTATTATTTCAAATCGTTGTCTTGATTAATCATTTAATCATTTGATCAATACCACTTCAGAAAATAGTGAAAAATGTCAATCACAAGTTGCCTGAGCCCAAGGTGACCTCTTCACATTGCTGGTTTTTGTCTGACCAACAGAGAGGACAAAGAAAACCACCAAATGTTCACATTTCTGAAGCTGGAAACGGTGAATGTTTGGTATTTTTGCTTGAAAGAAATGACAAATGATTAACTGATTATCAAAACAGTTGCTGTTAATCGACTAATTGTGTCAGTTCTATTTTTATTATTTTGGCAAAACTGTTCTGATCAGATGAGCATCTTTTCTAATAGCAAGTTATTCTATTATTTATTTATTCTATTTATTCTATTATTCTTAGTATCAACTGCCCTGTATCTGTACTGTCTCCTGTACTCTCAAATAAGTCCGATTTCTCAGACAAACTCCAAACGAGATGTACGAGATGCAACAGGAAAAGTTTGGGAACACCCGAGCCACATTCAGACCTCAGTTCCTGGGACGCTTCGACAGCAAGCCACATGTCACGCTACTGCAAGCTGGCAAGAAATGGACAGGAGCTTTAACTATCCTGTTTCACAAGGTAAAGTTGTGTCCAAAGTAACGCGCAATCATCATCACTTGGCAAAAGGGAAGTGCTTTTTGCTTCTGCTGTGAAGCTTTTAGGATGTTCCAGCAACTGCAATTCACAGAGTTTAAATAAAATGTAAACCTTGGGAGGGGCTATTTAATGATATTAATATGTAAGGAATAGTAATAATGGGCTATAATTTGCATTTCCGACTATCAGAAAAAAAATCATGACTGTAAGAAAAAAAAAATACAACTCTGAAAAAGGTCATTTCTGCTACACAACATATTATCCAAGACTTTGAGAAACCAACAGGCTGGTTGAAGCTGTACTCACATCTGCGGCGTTGGGAATAGTCCGCGCGACACAGACGAAATGGTTGAAAGGAGAAAAAGTAGGCAGACCGAGTAATCCATAGCTTTGTTTATTTCTCCTAAACCACGATCCAGATAGGAAGAAGATGCACACAAAAAGGTTCACAAATCCACAGCGCCGTGCGTACTTCTCAGCCAAACGCCTCACACCGCCATCGGTGCGCGTTTGGAATCAAATCTCATATCTATGCCCCCCAACCCGCCCCCCTCACACCGGTGGAGTTCAGGACTGTGCTTTTTTTGGTTCAGCCGTGCGCGCGCGCGCGTGTGTGATTGTTAAGAGAGTGTCTGAAACTGAGATAGGCTATTAGAGCAGAACTACGGCGTGTGTCAAAAAATAAAAGAAGAAAAGGGGGAGGGCCCATTCAGATCTTAAGCTTGGCCGGCAGAGCGGTGCCACTCCGCACACTGCAAAAAACTGATTAACCGTAATTTAGCAGTGAGGTTCTTACTGCCAAACACCTGGGAAAGTGTTAAAGTGAGTGTGATCTTTTCATCTTCGTTGTATTTCAGTCATTGTTTCGATGGTGTTTATTTGAATTTGAAAGTTTCCTTCTCTGGATGACTTTGGGGAGATGTGTTATCCTATTCGGTTTTATTTCAGTGGAAATTTAGGCTATACAAACATTTCTATGAAAATCCATTGAAAAAGTGGGAACTAAATCCACCGGTCGAGAAAAAAATCAGAATGATTTCAGATGACATAATATGGACACATGTGAAGTGTGGATTACCGTTAATGACATTTTTTACAGTGTGTGATTTTTTTTTGCCTTTGTGTTCCTGACGCTCAAATGGGTTACCGGGCGCCCTCTCTACCCACAACACGCTGCAGCAATTACGCATGGCTCTCTCACAGTTGGGAGTCGATCCTCGCCACACCACCATGCAGCCACCTTCCTGTATGACCTCAAGCTGATGACCATCGCAGGGAAAACAAAAACTAACAATTTATGTTTTTTTCTTTAGAATACATTTCTCTATAAACTCTGCAGCCTTTTTATTTTGCATCATGAAGCACACACGCCTAACATGAACTCCATTCTCCAAAGAATGAAGCTTTGTTCTCCCTCCTCTGCATCCTCCATAACATGGATACACCTCAAACCAGGTGGGATTTGAGTGCAGATAAGGACAACTTGAAAGCGTTTTCAGGCCCTCAACCTGACTGCTGGCCATGTTAGATTCAGCACATCATCACAAGAGAAACTCACAATTTCCATCTATTAAGAGGTTCTCTGTTTTATTATGTATATCATTATAAGTCTTCATTTAATTTGCAACAATGCAGAGCACCAGTGCAGAACTGCGATAATGAATTCCACTTGCTCCAAGGGTTGTGGCAAACTTAATATGAAGTGACATTTTCCTGTGCTGGGACAATCAGCAAGGTAAATAGCAGAAGAATATACAACTTTCTAATGAGTTTTCTCTGTAAATCCCTTTGTCAGATTCAGAAGTAATCCCTGACTAATTTTTATTCCTAACATAAATGTTTGTCTACTGGTTTGTGCATAGGTGTGAATAAAGATGTGTGCACACGTTCACTGTGTTTCCCATCGAGGGTAACAGCAGACAAACTAGGCTAAGTGTTGCTCACCTGCTGTTATATTATAGTCACACAAATAGATTTACTGTGCAAATAGTTGTCCACGTCCCCCCACTCAGGTTTCACTATAACTCTTATAAAAGCCGATCCTCTGGGACCTCTTGCCGGGCAGGGCTTGGAGGTGGAGAGACAAGTGTATTTACAGAGAAACAGTGAAGAGGCGGGGCAGGTTAGGAGAGAGTGAAAGAGAGGAGAAATGGTAAGTAAATGTATTATATATATGTATAGATACAAAGGAACAGATGGACACACTTTAGTTAGAAAGTTATCAGTTAATATATAACATGTTTTAAAAATGTATATTCTGCAGACATTAATCTAAGGGGAAAAGGCAAAAGCCTTTTGGCCATGTTTTGCCGTATACAGAAATCCAACACCAATCCCTCATGCTGTTCTGTTTTTGAATCAGGCAAGCAAATGCAATACTCTCTTAAATAGGATTACATGGGATTTTCACAGGGATTAGTTTGTTTTACAAAAGCTTCTCAAAAGCAGAAAATTCAGTTTGAATAATACATTCCATTCCAATAAATTATCAGATTACTGACACCCTGTGTGGTTTTATGTAATGTTTATCTTTAAAGCTGCTGTAATCAACATTTTATGTCAACAATAGATCAAATGACTATTGGTAATGTTACTGGGGTTACTAGTAGTGGCAAACCCACAGAGATTTACAAACTCTGCAGTTCCCCTCAGTTCTACAGTGTTAGGTCTTTTAGCTCATTGTTTTGGTTTCCTGCAACAATGTGCCTCTCACAAGATTTCAGAGTGGGAATTGTCCTTCAGAGATACTTCTGTTTCTGGTTAAAAACAAGGTGTTATCGGGTCTTACTTGTAGGGATCCTTTCCATGGTGTTGTCAGACACCTGTCATAACAATATGAGCCTGTCGATGGCAAAAATAAGTGCTTTATGTGGACATAATTTTTACAGGCGCAATTTCCCTAAAGGAACATAGTGCACCCACAGCAGCCATCTACTGCTCAGATTCCAAAACTTTTTGTACGTACTAGTCATTTCGACACCACACTATGTAAAAATAGGTTTAAAAATATCGAAATTGTCCTTTAAAAGTTTTGCAAAGTAGATTCTAATTCTGTTTCTAGGTTTGTTATAATGAACACCAATGCTACCTTTGCCAGACAGCATATTTAGCAACTCTGAAAAATGAATAACAAAACTAGTTAACTGGTAAACAATTTTGCCTACAATTGGACACACCAACGAAAATGTTTTTTGTTGCGCATTTTAAATCCAACTTTGTGTAAAGGTTGTGTGGTTCTCAGTTAGGCGGTTCACTGCTTTTTATTTGAACTTGTTGACCACTAAGGAACAGTTTGCTTCAGGTCATGTTTTCAGAAAAGAGCAGCAAACGAGGTAAAATCAAAAGTGCAAGTGTGTGCGTAATAGAGCGACAGGGGGTTGATGTAAAGGTTGTCTTTCTGAGTGAATTAGGAATGTGTGTGTGCGTGTGCATGTGTGTTCGTCTGTCTGGCAGGCAGCAGGTGTGGCCTCTTTCACCAGCTCCCGACCCCACCCACCTGTCCAGGGAATTGCCCGGCTGCTGTCGCCTAGCAACCCTTTCGCTGTCTCCACACTGACTCCTCACAACTGAGCCACAAGGCTGTTGTTTTCCCTACCAGTGAGTGCACATGTTACGTGTGTATGCACAATGGGATATGCAGAGGTCAAAACAGGATAGATAAATTCACAGTATAACAAGGAAGAAGAAAGTAAGCTATTTGCTCAGAAAGCTGCTACGAAAGTAATTTTTTTTTATTTTAAACATATTTTTTGACTTTTCATTTGCACCACATGGTAAAACCACAGTCTTTAGTATTGGATGGCCCTTAATTAGCTATGAAACCCTCCTTTTTAGAGTTAACCTCACCAACTCTTCTAAATTCAAATTTTTTAACATGAGAGCAGAGATAACGAAGAAGTGCCTAATAATAAGGTTAAATTTTCTAAAACTGTAGCAGCTCATTAAAACACATTTGCGGGGCAAATGCCTTTTCATTTTATTCAAATGACATTTGAAATGCACCCATGGCCATTTTTCACATCAAATTACACTTTCAAGTCAAGTTAAGAAGACACAGAGTGTTTTCTTCTTTTTGGTCAACTCCTACGTTTCTGATTATCTTTGGTTTTTATGGTTAGTTATCTAAACGCTGACATCAGTGGAAAAACACAGGTTGTAAGTATTGGGAGAGCAGCCCGAGCCACATGATATGATACAATATGATGAAGCATCTGTCAAATCTGACTCCTGTCTGAAAAGTGAAAATGTCACTGCCACATCTTCTCATAATTTTGAGTATCTTGCAAGACAAACAAATTGATGCATATACAACTGAGCCTTCACCAACTGCATTTATGAAAATCTTGCATTATACTATATTTTGCCCCCCTCCTCATTCCCACGATTCATTAAATAATTCTTCTGGGTAAGTGCGTTACCATGGCAATTATTTCCAAGTTTAAAGTTTAATTAGCATCTCCCCTGCGCAGTGTCTTCTTTGCAAGGACAATGGGGCATGTTTTTTGTGTCCACATAAGCTGACACCAATGCATTCTTCATTGTGACTGTTATGAGGAAAGGTAGAACATGATGGAAAATGGGAAAATCCATACCTACTTAGATGTGATTTAGGTGGGTACAGTGTAGCTGGAGTTTAGTGTATTTTGAGGAAATTGTGTTTAGGTTTATTTGAAAAGGTGTGTTTGCACCATTTTGAGACATAAGCATATTCAATTCCTTGCCAAGAGTTAGATGAGAGGATCAGTATCACTCACTGTCAGCTAAATCTGAAGCTAGGTCTATAGTTAGCAGACAGCTAGCTTAGATTAGCATAAAGAATGGCAACAGATATAATTAGTGGATTTTATTTTTTACATTCAGACAGAGCCAGACTTGCTCTTTTTTATGCTAAACTGTGTTAACTGACCACTGGCTTTTGCTTGATATTTAGCAGACATATGAGAAATACCAAACTTTTCTTATGTCATTATTCAAGTATTCATAGGATGAATATGAAGCTACCTTCAGCAGCTGGTTATCTTACAGTGACTGGACAGGTATCTAATGCTGCGTTCCAGGCAACTCGGAACTGGGAAATATCCGACCTCCAACTAGAAAAACTATCCTGGAACGTCACTTGAAGTCGGATTTCCTACTTGTGAACTCAGAGAAAGAATTTGTACCCCGACTTCACGAGTAGCTGAATGATGTCACAAAACAATGTCAGCGCCCATGGAAACGCACATTGTAAATGGTAAACCATAAACTAAAAGGTAAACAAAATGTATATTTGCACGTATTTAAATCAAAATAATATATACGGTCATATACCTGCTCTGCATGCACATTGATGTAGAAATATGTTTTGCACATTAGGTGGCTGGCTACACTAAAGAATCTCATAAAGTCATCTTTTCTGCATAAAAGTTAATGTTAAAACTGCCAAAACATTAGGAAGTGTACCCTACAACATTGACTGACTACCAACTTGTATAGCCAGAGGGGAACACAGAACTAGTAGCCTAACATATGGGCTATTTATATTGTTGTTGCAGTTAAACTGCCATCCTTTTAATTAACAACTAAAGCTCTGCTGAGGGTGCAACTGTGTGTAGCCTACACTTTGTCACGGTCACCCATGATTTTCGTTCACTTAAGGCGTCATAACACCATGCACCTGGAACGCTTTAATGTCCTCAGTCGTAAATTCCAGTTCCGACCAGTCTCGAACGCGCCATAATGCTGTGTTCTATTTACCTCAGAAGTCAGAGGTCGGAAATGGGAATGACGTCAGTTAATAAGTCAGAAAACCTTCTCGCCAGCTGTTTGTTTACAACTAGCCAGGTTAACTATTGATACGCCGGTTGATTAAAAAAAACGCATACTGCGGTATTTACTCACACTAAACACTGTAGCAACACGTCCACCAACAGCTGTTGGAAAGCACTTTGTGTACGAACATATGAGTCACAAGTACTGTTGATACCCGACAGCCATCTTGGATAACGAAGTCGGGGTAGCGCGGGTTGTCCCGACTTCCAAGTCGAAGTCGGAATTTCCGAGTTCTGGATCGCCCCCTGAAGTCGGATTTCTGACTCGGAAAGTCAGCTGTCTGCGGATGTGTTGCTACAGTGTTTAGTGTGAGTAAATACCACATGCGTCTTTTTAATTAACCAGGGTATCAAAAGCTAACCTGGCTAGTTGTAAACTAGCTGGCCAAGCGAGGTTTTCCGACTTGTTAACTGGAACGCTGTCAACTCGGGTGTGACGTCAGTCCAGCTCCGACCTCCGAGGTAAATGGAACGCAGCATAAGACAGGTAACAGAGCCCTACTCTGTCCAAAATTAACAAAATCCACTTGTGTGTACCAGCACCTCTTAAGCTCACAAATGAACACATTATAGTGTATGTTAAATACTCCCATAAAACCACTGTCAAAATATAACACACTGCTTTTATACAGATTTTGCTGATTTACTTGTTTTTGGACAGAGCCAGGCTAGAATTTTATAAGACTGGGTGAAGCTATTTTTTTTCTACCTGTAGTATTCTTCATGTCTGTCTCTGCAAATTCTTAGTCCCTGTTGTAAATCTTTGTCTTAAAAAAAATATTGCACCACAGTTTCTTCCTTGCGGAATGTCGACATGGTTGCGCCTTGATGACTCAGTGAAAGAGAAGTGATGGCGAATGTGTGTGATATGATGTCTCACTCGGGACAGGGGCAGCCTCAGTCCCCTCTGTGCACTGACTGATCACATTACTATTAGTGAAAGCTATTCTGTCAGGAGGAGAAGTTATGGCCTGGCGAAGGAGAGCCTCAGGGTGAAACGGGGATCCAGTGACAGGAAGCAGACTTCAGGGGGCATCCAAGGTGATTGGACATGAAGGGTCTTAGCTGTCCTGTTCAATTTTTTTTTTACGCATAAAATCTTGTTTACTTCCTACAAAATTAAGTTTTTCTTTTGTACATATGTATGTTGTCATGTGATACTTTAATACTCAATGTGATGGTGACAAGACACAATATGGCCTTTTAATTTACCCACATGTACAGCAGTAAACTGTCACATAGGTAACAGGTGGCTCTGAAAGTTTTATCCTACTATTTATGTTACCAAATACGTTCTGCCTCAAATATATCTATTCTGCCCAAACTTCATGGTCTACAGAATTATCTTTTGACAATAAGCTTCTACTCTGGCTTCATCTACATCAACATTAGTCACTGGTTAGTGACAACACTTCCCTGTCTGTGCATCATCTGGACATCTGGACAGATGTTCTCTTTTTTAGGAAGAGAACAAATTCAGCTAAACCGAAAGAGGGCTTTGGTCATTAAATCAAAGTAAAAAGTCCAAATTTTTAAAACATTGGTTTCAACTCTCCTTAGGTCTCTATATAGTTGTATTAGGATGTCAAATGCTTTTGAATATGTTGTTCTTCCCACCAGAGAAGAAAAATGATTTTGAAGAGCAGTATCCCATGTAAGACCAGAGTATTCGGATATTTCTGACAGTTTTACAATTTAACAAGTTACACATGACTAAATGTAAAAGTCTACAGCCATGCTAGCGGCTATGTAAGGTGCCTTGAGCTAAATGTTAATGTTTGCATGTTAACATACAGTCCATCCATCTAAACATGCTCACAGTGACAAGGTATGTCTAGCAAGTTCACAATCTAAGTTTAGCATGGTAGCATGCTAACATTTGTTAGTTAGCACCAAACTAAGAACAGCTGAGAATGATGGGAATGTCATTAGTTTTACAGGTATTTGGTTATAAACCAAGGTATTTTTTTTAAACTGGACCTGTATGTCTACCAAATTTCATAGCAATCCATCCACTAGTTTCACTGAAAACCACAAATGTCAACCTCATGATTGAAAAAGGTGAAATATCATGACTTTACCAATGTCATTAGGATTAATTGATGACCATGAATATCTACCAAATCTATCATGTACATCTTTGAGATATTTCACAAGGTAAGTGCAATTTTTGACCTGTTTGTGGCTCTAGAATATCTATACAAAATCTCATGACAATCCATCTAATAGTTGTTGAGATATTACAGACTGGACCAAAGTGATGGACTGACTGTCAGACAGGCATTGTCATTGACATATTGTCATCCTTAGAGCCATGCTATAATCTAAATCTCACTAACCCTAACATTAATTTTCATTGTATCTGTTTGGTTGCATTTATTATTACCATTGTAATCCCCCCTGCACCAGGAAATAAAGCCTCAAAGAACAAATATTTCCAAATGACCTCTGGATTGAATGTTGCCAGCTCCTTTTTGGAGATCAAGCAATGTTTGAAGGGTGTGTAAACCCTGTTTCACCTAGGATAAGCTGATGCATTCGTCAACGTCACCTGATGTGGCCTCGCCAAATCTCTGTCATTTTGATCAGCTTCACTGCTCAGTGAATCACAGCTACAGGGCGTTTCCAAGCCCCTGTCTGACGCAGGCCACATCTTTGAAGGCAAAAGAGGGGAACAAACACATCTTTAGAAGTGAAAGATCTGAGGAATCCATGAGAAAGAGAGAGGGCGAGACTAGGGGGAGTTATTGAGATGAGTAATGGAGAGGGTGAATATGAAAGACAACACAGGAAACATAAAATGAGAGGGGGATACAGAAAGGGTATAATGTAGACAACAGAGCGCGATCTTGAAGGGAGAGCCCAGCATCCTTTGATCAGATTGTGAACGTTTTCAGCAAAGAGCACATAAGTCAACCAAACCATTGCCTTCAACACTACATCCTTCTCTCAAAAACACTTCTGAAAAGAAATAATAGAGAGTTACGAACATAGGTGTAGTCAGAAATCAGAGTGGCATCCATCTTTTCATCGGAGTCTAAGCAAGACGGCGATAAGCAAGTTTCCCAAAATGCTGAACTGTTCTGTTTAAGACTATCTGAATATGCAGAATATAAATATAATATAAAGTAAGTAAATAATTAAGTTTCTTCAACATAATGCAATACAACTCTGTGAATATCAGAATATATCCTGATGAGATGACAAACTTTCTGAATATAGCATGTGGCAAGACCTCAGCGCTATTCTATCTTTAAAATATTTACTCTATTTAAAAGTACAGTTGAGACTCTCTGCAGCCTACTAAGCCCTATACAGCTATCACAGCCATGCATGGTATCTGCAACAGGTGTCCATCCAAAGCTTATAATTACACCAAATCATCAACCATGATGAAGAGGCCCTAACATTAGTCATCATAGGGCCTCACACAACAGATAAGCATCTGCTTATCACCATAGAAGAGCAGGCAAAGCAAATCAACTAAATGAACTGAATTGCATGACTCACTTCTGAAATGGTGAAAGTGGATCCATGTTCCTCTGAGGCTTTTTAAAGGCACAGATACACACTGAGGATTTTCACAGCAGTGGTTTGGGCTTGGTTTTGTAGTGTTAAGAAAACCAACCATTTCATACTTTGTGAAAAAACTGAAATAGTGCACCAGTGGTCTAAGTCAAGTATCATTACTATCACATCCCCGATTTTAGGACCTTTGTCACATGCTATCCCCTTTTGAAAATGCTGAAGAAATAATTTGATTTCATCTCGTGATGTCATTTTGCTTACACGCCTATGGTTTTCTGTTACTGTATATTTATACAGAAACCTTATACTGTTTATAGGATTAATGACAGCTCACTTTTTTGAGGTTCCAGGATGCTAACAGATTACAAGTCCTTGGTTGATAAGTATAGACTTAATATTGTGCAGTAAAAACCCTTTATATGGTTGAGGTTTTGCTGAGGTGTGAGGTGTGTTTAAATAAATCTCCCCAGCTCATTTTTATTTTGTGGCAGACACAGCAGGCAGAAGCAGGTGGTTTGTAGTTGCAGCTGCAGAGGCACTGCCCAGCAGGTGCTGACACACATAATACATCTACAGTCTGTCTGTAAACACAAATACACACCACACACAAACACACCCACACCCGTTTCTTGTACTTCTCTCTGTCTCTCAGTCTGTATCTGAAAATACAAGTGCATCAACAAACAAAAATGCATTTAGGCATTAAATGTTTCATGTTCTTGTCACTGAGTCCAAGGTCCAAAAGAAATCAAGGAAAGAGACCACTGGGTGACTCTTAAAAATGGGTTTCTTACTCCCCCTGCAGGCAGAATTTTTATTTTTATATACATACATACATACATACATACATACACACACACACACACACACACACACACACACACACACACACACACACACACAC
>JAPMOB010078615.1:0-15444 GCA_029875015.1 Lepomis gibbosus | reverse complement strand
GTGTGTGTGTGTGTGTGTGTGTGTGTGTGTGTGTGTGTGTGTGATATGAAAGTGAGAGTTAGAGAGAAACTAAATCCAGTTTTTGATGAGTAGCCTACCGGTAAACATGAAATACCCACAATAGTAGGGGAGAACGATCCGTTGTAACAAATTTCATCCATGTAAATGTTTTTTTGTTTGTTTTATTTATTTTTCTCTCCCTTTCATTTATTTTTAAAAAGTCATTTTATTGTTTATTATTTATATATTTGTTTATATAAGTGATTTTTTTGCTTTGGCAACATTGTTTACCTAAACATTCAAGCCCATAAATCTAATTAAAATGAAATGAAACTATTTTAAGTTATTGAAAAATGTATGCCTTCATTCTTTCATTAATTTCTAAAGAAGATGTTTCCTTCTCAGTGTCTCTCTACACTGGTAGTTTCCACACTTGCCACATGTAAAGACCATGATGAGCTTGCAAACTAGTTGTGATCATCAGAGAGGCAGGGACAGCATGTTACTGAGTAAATTATAGACTTTATTCCGACCAAACCAGAGTTGGTGATGTTGGGAGAGTGGAAACACTAACCACAACACTTTTGGTTAGTTTTATTTGGTTCCTGTTGAGTTTGAAGCAAGTTTGTTTTACAATGAGTCAACAAGGCATTTCCTTTGGTGACAGAGAGAAAATTCAAAGGATGTAACATATTTACCATATTTAATCCACCACATTTAATCCACCACATTTAATAACTGACAAAAAAATTAGATAGGGTAAAGTAGCTGACTTGCCACTTGCACACACCTCCTAGCTGAAACTAGAGGAAAGACCTGAGCAGGACAGACCAGGGACAGCTTGTTAGCATGCTAACTTATATTTCTCTAAGGGTAGTAACGAGTGACATTTACTCTGTTACATACTCAAGTAATGTTTTTGAGTAAATGGTACTTGTCAGAGTAGTTTTAATGCATTATACTTTTACTATTACTTGAGTAGATTTTTAGATAAAAATCAGTACTTTTATTCCGCTACATTTGGGGACATTTATCAGCTACTTCGAGACTTATTTATTTATTTACCGCAAGCATCCACATGACTCTGTTAGAGCAGTATGAAGGCTAACGCTACAGCATAGTGGTATGGCTTTCAAATGGCGCTAGCAGCGAATATTTAGGTTACAGATTAAAGTTTAGCATACAGTATACCGGCGCTTTGTCAGGCTTTCTCAAAGCGGTGGTATCTGACGCCCCGGGATGAGACCGTGTGGGTGAGGCGGGTTTCGGTTAAGTCAGTATGCTACGCCATGCTGACACTGAGCTGACAGAGAGCACTGTCTGTTGTGTTATTGTTAGCCTACTATATTTAATAATAAATAGCTTCCAACAGTAAAGCGTGATTAAAAACTAATCCCGCTTTCTGCCTTAATGGAAATACTCAAGCTAACAATGTAGAGCAGTCTTCATTTATCTAGTCATGCTCATAACCTGATAAACACAGACCAAATTATGCACACACAAAAAAAGACATGTGGATGTGACTGATGTAATGTTTAAACCGCAGATGATCTTCCTCAGGTAAATGTGAAGGAGAGAACACACCTGTGTTTAATAGGCAATCAATTATGAAACAGCAGCATTATCTCCTAATTTGAGTTGTTTGCCAAATCATAATTTAATATTGGGGACAACAAGAAAATAGTTTATATTTTTAAACAGTCTTTACCTATTGAAGTACTCACAGACTATAATAGTAATACAATATTTTGCAATCACACTTGATGGATACACACTGGGAATACTGTCCTGGTGTACATGTGGCAGGTCATCTGATCAGGAGATGATCAGATGACTTGTCATTTCATCACAAATAAATACAAGTGTATGTTCACTTCTTTCCCTTTACCTGAGGAAGACCATCTGAAATAAATCACATCTACATCAAATAAAAGACTTGGTGAAAAAGACCCATTGTTTTTTTATTTTTTATTTCTTGAATTAGGCCTACTACCAAGGTTACTCACTACGTTATTATGATTACTTCTACTTGAGTACTTGTTTTGCAAAGTTTTTGCTTGAGTACAGTTTTGGCTACTTTACCTACCTCTGCAGGTAGATGTCTTTGACATCAGAGCTGTTAGTTCATGTTTTGAATTTAAAAAAAATAAAATTCTGAGGTGTAGGATCTATTTCTTACTACTTTCCCTCCACCAGAGGTGTGCTTGGGGAGTTTTAACAAAGGTGTAATAAACCTGTGGAAAAGCTTTAACTTATTCATGTTTTTTTTATTATCTTGTAGAAAGTGAACCTCTCTCAAACAATTATTATTGAAGCATTGCACTAGAGCAATGATCTTTTGCGTCATCACTAAAAGCTGTAATGCGACAGGACCAAGATAACCTAAGTGCAGACACAGACTGTGTTCACTTATTTTTTCACTATATGCATAGTGAGAATTATTACACCCTGTATAGTCGACTCAAAGCATCCCAGAATGCATTTTGAAAGGTAGTGTACAACCAATGGTCACTAAATAAGCCATTTACACCACCATGCCTTGCACTGATAGAACAATGATCCCAGCGCTGTCCTACTTCTCCTGGTGGACCCCAAAGCATTACTGGACCCTGTTTTTATACAGTCCCTCCATTATGTAAGAAAAAAAAATCACATAGCATAACTATTTGCACATAAAGAGGGCTTATTAACAAATATGTGCTATCTTAAAAAAAAAATTGAGACCCTGAGCCTCCCTATTGTATTTAGTATCAAGAGTTAGTTTTACACCTACCTAACGTCTCTTCTTTCTTTAATATGACAGTATCTCTCAACATTAGCCTATGTATGTTGTTTCCCAAAGCACTTGTAGGTTTTTAATTTTCCTCTCCATTCACCCTTGGATTATTTTTTGTGTTTGTTAAATATCACTATAACAAAAAATCGATCTAACATCCAAAGCAATTTAAGTTATATGTGTAATTGTACTGTTAAACAATAATATTACTAATTACTAATGCTGAGAATATTAAAGGCATTGCAGGGTTATATATATTTTCTTACTGGTGAAAGGTATTTTTTGATGGCCTATATTTCCCTTGTAAACATCTCACCCCACATGAACTGTAGATTGACGCTGGCTGCCGTAAACTGGTTTCTGTCGCCCTCTTGTGGTTGATGCTTGTCATCAGAAAGATTAATCTGCTATGAGAAACTGCAGCTGGGGCGCAGAAAAACAAAATGTTTGTGAATTTATTGTCAAGCAAAAGTTGATAGTATCTCTAATATATTCGCCTCCTTGGTTCTTTTTAACGTTATTTATAATCCCCCTCTTCCCGCAGACTGTCTGGTCCAGACTGCTGTGATCGGAAAGCGGAACCTACCGTTAGGACTTGAACGGACGGCATCTTTACGGTGTAGCACACTGTCAAAACGTGAAACAACAGCAGAGTGGAAAACGTTATTAGGTGAAAACCTAAAATATCTGCGTCTGTAAGAGGAGCAACAAGGTAATTTGTATGTAGCCTTCGTTAATCGGAAAGGAAAGTCTTTGTTTTGCTGTCGTCGCGTACTGAGCATGCGTTAGGCGGGGATAAAGGTTAAGCTAACAGTTAAATTGTGACTATATGATCATTCTTAATAACGTT
The DNA here is from genome assembly GCA_029875015.1 of Lepomis gibbosus. NCBI lineage: Eukaryota > Metazoa > Chordata > Actinopteri > Centrarchiformes > Centrarchidae > Lepomis > Lepomis gibbosus. The sequence continues at coordinate 11,818 of JAPMOB010078615.1, read as the reverse complement.
AACTTAACGTTACACACGTTAATAACTAACTTACTAACACACGCTGGCGAGTTGATGCTATTCTTTCACCATTTGTGTTTACACTCGTAAGGGTTGTCAAGTATAAAGCAACCAAAAATCCGTATTTGCTGAATAATTAGAAACATTTCCAGAAATCATTCATAAATGAAATCTATCTTAATTCCACAGTGATTTGAAATAAATCCAATTAGTTAGGCTACATGTTTTGTTCGTGGATGTTTGCTTTTTTTCAGAAGTGTCCACAACGTGATTTATTTTGTTTAACCAACTTCGTAAATGGAATAATCTATTCATGTGGTTCTGTACTGATTCATTAGATCAGATCCATCTTGTTTCCCTGTCGACAAACATTATTTCTGGCATGGATGACATGGTGATGGAAGAGGAAGATGATTGCCCAGAGCTGGTGCCCATTAACACCCTGCCTGGTCCTCCTACAGAGCAGATACCTGTCACCATCATCACAGGCTACCTCGGTGAGAGTATTACTCACAGCTTTACCGAGCTTACAAAGGAGATTATAGTCTCAGACATTTGTTAGTCCATCCTCACCACAAACAAAAGCTCCTCTGGCCCTAGACCAGGGTTTTGTTCCCTCTCATATTGATTACAGGTTATTTTACATCATGAGTATTGAAAAATACACTTAATGATCGATTTTGCTTTACACTTCCATATCGTATTGTGTGTTTGTTTCTTTATAGGTGCCGGAAAGACTACACTCTTGAATTATATCTTAACAGAGCAACACAACAAGCGAATAGCAGTCATACTCAATGAATTTGGAGAAGGTAAACTAATAATGTTCCTCAGAAAAATCTAAATTACAGTAGTATTACGGTAGTATTAGTTTCAACTGATTCTGTTTGGTTCAAACTTTATGTACTAAAGGATAAAGGTAATGCCAGGCTCAAGATTGTTATTTTCTCAACTTTCCACAAGAGTGCAGCATAGTCAATTTTTGCCCAGGACTGAAAGATGCTCTTAAATGTGTGTTTTTAAATGTCTCCCGAGCTACAAACTCTGGTACAGCAACATACAGCATATGTGCATTGAACTTAAATTGACATTTTTTACTTACAGTATCATTACATTTCATTTATGTTGAATTAAGCACAGGCTGGTTTGGCCATTTTTTTGTGTTTGAATTTGTTGAAGTGGTCTAAAACCTCTTATATTTGGCTTTTTGAAATCTGTGTTTAGCTTACAGAATATATGGCATCTTTGGTAGAAGTTGCTGAGTCTTCATCAGTTAATCTTATCCCAATTACTCTTCCTCTCTCTTCCTCCACCTGTAGGCAGTGCCCTTGAGAAGTCCCTCGCAGTGAGCCATGCGGGAGAGCTGTATGAGGAGTGGCTGGAACTGAGAAATGGCTGCCTCTGCTGCTCTGTCAAGTGTGTAGAGTAACTTTGGCCCATTTGGTGGTACTTAGTTTATGAAAACAGAAATAAAATATTTAAACCTATGAACTATTGTGGTAATAAGTTCACAGTTCACAGTAATGTTTTATTGCGGTATAATGTATTTCTGGTGAAACACACGCTTGTTCCATATCCAGTGTATTACAGTAATTCTGGTGAAATTAAATTTAAGAGTTATACATTTGCCATTTTTAATCATTAGTGGCTGTTCCTTATTTTTCAGGGACAATGGTCTTAAAGCCATCGAGAACCTGATGGAGAAGAAAGGAAAGTTTGACTACATCCTGTTAGAAACCACAGGACTCGCAGATCCAGGTAAATAAGATCATTTATCATATACATAAATCTGTATTTGATTGTTAAGTAGACCATTGTTTTTTCAAGCTGTGGCCTGGGGATAATATAGAAAGTTATTTGAAACTTCATGCAGTCCCCAGCTGTTTCACTAGGAGGAGTGAAAGGAATACAGTACAGTACACACACACACACACACACATACAGCATCTGACATAGACATTTGACTGTCAGCTGGCAAACAGCAACATCTATATTATGCAAGAAATAACCAAATATAGTCATTTTCAGAATGTGTGTCTTTAATAACTGGGTAAAATAAATAACATTAGATAGCATAAAAATGGCTTGCAGTTGTATTGTAACTTCTTTGAAGTACATTTATAACACTCCTGCAGAGTAATAAAACAGTCATATCAGATTCAGCAGCTGACAAGGGAGTTTTTCTTTGACGCAATTGCCAGGCGCCCGCTCTCTGTGGGAATTGTTGGGTCTCTGAAAATAATATTACTGAGAGTACAGTCCATACCTGTTCTAGATATGAAAAGAGCTATGAGATAACTTCTGTTATAAATTGGCACTATATAAATAAAAAGTGAATTGATTTGATTAACAGAGCTGGACTTCTCATGACAGGCCATATTCTTAAAAACAAAGGAATGACACAAAGACACAGACTTACTAACTTCTGCAAAGTGCTGGTATTGACAGCATAGTGGACACAAGTAACTACTGACAGTGGTCTTCAAATCCTTGCGAACCCATACCAGACCTCTTTGAATATCAGCAATAAAAGCTTTCGAGAGGCGGGATGCATACTGGATCTCCTTGAAAACCCTGTAGCCAAAAATGCTACATTCAAGAGCACCCTTCAGTGTTATGGTGACACAATCTGGGCAGGCAGGTTTATAGGCTTTTCAGAAGAATTGTGAAAGTGAATTAGTATTGAAAAGTTAGTATTCATTATTTGTATATATGCATACAACCATCAGCTTTAATCCATGTTAACATGTTGAACATCCACTATTAATATTAATTATCATAATATTATCATTCTGGACTCTGATACAAATAAGTAAATGAATTATTACTTAAGACCATCTTTGCTTATAGTCTGTTCTGTATTTTTATGTTACTTACAACAGCTTAGCATTCCTGGCGCAGTATTCAGGGATAATGCATTACCATAAAGCTCCTTTTCTCTTTATGTGTCTAAATAATCGTTAACCCCTGCAGATATCTTTGGAAAACCCGCAACAAAAGTTAAACATTTCGTAACTCTGGGGACCAGACTCGTGTTGCTGTGACAGGAGCTTTCAAGCCAGCCCAAAAAAAACGTATCTGTCTGTTCAGCTCTCAGGAAATCAATATTAGACCATTACAGGGCAAGCCCTGTGACAGTTGGGGTGTGTCGCTAAGTGACAGGTGTCAGGAGTTAGCGGCATGGGCAGACACACACCACTTGGCCTCAGACAGAACCAACAGAGCACGCTCAGACTGGGGCTGTTCTCTCTCCTCTGCCATGTCATTGGCTGAGACAGGCTTTTTATCGACTAGGACAGGTCTGTCATTGGCCCTGGCAGTGCTGTCAATCATAAAGGCTCCCTGGGGGATTCTCCACTTACATTCAGGAAGAGGTTGGATGAGTTATGTGAAACATGCCACTCAAAAACAGTGTTTTCATTACGCATCCATCAAATATTTACAATGCTTTCTTATTCTCGCTTGGCAGTTTGACAAAAGTGCATTATGTGAACAAGCTGTGGCTGGCATGGTAACATAGGGTCTTGTAATAACCACGTCCACAGGAAAATAGAAACAAACCAAATGTACCAGAAAGTGATAAACAATTGAAAGCTTCTGATATTGGTTTTATCTGCTCCACAGAGCTCAGCCAGAGAAAATAAGCATGCAGGGTTTCTTAAAAATGGTACGGTACTGACTTTAATCACAAAATCTTAAGATCTGGGTGTCATTGAGTTTCATTTAATGCTCACATGATTATTTATTGAGTCCTATGTCACTTATCAAGTTAAAATGCCCAAACTTTGCTGGTTTTAGCTTCTCATATGATAATTTGCTGCTTTTCTCTGTTTTGTATTATATATGATATATAAATTATGGTGGGTGTATTTCATTATTTTCAGATTTTTTACAGACTAAATAAAATCAAAAGTAAAAGAAAAAAAACAATTCTGCAAATTAATCAATAATAAAAATAATTCTTAATTATATCCACAAATAATGTAAATACTATTTTAACCTTATTAGTGATATGATATAGTTATGTATTGCAAAAAAGTGGGTCAATTGTTTTAACAGATTTCCACTATCTGTAATACATTGTACTTAATCTGTAATGTAAAAATCTCTCATGTCTGATGGCATATATTTCATTATCCACAGTTTTTCTTATGGAACATGCCAGGGGACTGTATTTTTTTATGTTTTTATTCTCTTCTATTTTGAAGACATTATGGGAAAAACGCTATACTTTAATGAGTGTCCATTTATGACAAGAGAAAACGAAAAGGAAGAATACGGCCTCAGTTTACTTTCCCCGTCCGTAACTTTATATGTGCATGTATTTCAGCCATTTACAGTCTAACATACCACTTCATATCGCCTTCATATCGCCTGGCAGGAGCTGTGGCCTCCATGTTCTGGGTCGATGCAGAGCTCGGCAGTGACATCTATTTGGATGGTAAGGTATTTGTAGTGACAAAGTGTGTCTTTGTCCATCGTGCAATGAAATTGGTGGCAGAAATATTCATATGAGCTTAATTTGTTTGTCTAGTGTGTCAAGCTTAACTTCTCAGCCATCACTGGTCTGAGTGGTTAAACTTGGAATAATGCGTTTTGATGCTTTCATGTAAATATACTGATAAATGGAGGTGTTATAATTAAAAACAAGCACATTTTTAAACTTTATAAAGACACTTAATTGTAAGACTGATGAACTTGAACATCCTTATGAAGGTGCTATAATTAAAGATTTCTAAATTTGAGGATGTAAAAGCTCCGATTATAGTCTAATTATTTTGTGTGTGTGTGTGTGTGTCGAATGGTGTCTCCCTCCTCACACTAAATCCTCAGCTGTCGGCTCTGTTGTAAAAGGCCAGCAGACCAAAAGTGTACTTCAGATAACTCGGAGAAAGTGGTTTAGACAAACAGACAAAACTAAACACCAAAAGGCAACTGCAATTCAGAAAAGAATGTGCACAATTTGTGGCACTACATTTGTCTCACTGACCACTATTACTTTGCTCGCCCTAGGCATCGTCACTGTCATCGACGCCAAGTATGGACTGCAGGTATGTGCTAAGAAGATATTCAAGAAGCTTCTTATTCTTAGAAAATGTCATAGTTAAAAATTAAACAAGAGAAAATTAAATGACAACATTGTTGAGAGTTGATTAATTGTTGAAGACATTTATCAAGCAAAAATCAACATTTGTTGGTTCTAGCTTCTTAAACATGAAAATGTGCTAATTTTCTCAGTCTGCCTGTCTTCTGGTCTGTGCGTTGGATAAAACAAGCGTTTCAAAGTCATGTTTTTGGATTTTGGGATAGTGTGAGTTCATTTTGAGAGCATCGGCATGGGCCAATACCTGCACTCACGAGGCCGGTGTATCATTATAAATGACAGTAAATCTGTTGTGTTAAATGTATATTATTAAAATGTCGAGAAAAATGCAGTTGAATGACGTCATTTCTGACAAACCCCACTCTACCTTAAACATCACATTCTGAAATCTACAGCATAACCCAATGTATTTTTCTACTTCATTGACCAAGAAAAATTCCATCTAAAGCAACATGTTACTGGCTAAGATGACCATATATTTAGATTAAATTTATACATGACATACATACATACATACATACATTTTCTTTGTTTTGATATGGGTATTATATATCGGCCGCCCTGCTCAGTCCTCGCAATACCTGTATTGGTCGACTGCTACTAAACTACACTTTGATTAATCCATTACTCAAAAAATAATAATTAAAATATTTGTCAGTAGGTATTGAAAATAATCATTTAGTTCAGCCCTAATCATCGTTGTTGCCAAAGCATCAGAAGCATTTGCCTCTGAACAAGATAAATTGTGTTTTTGAGACTTTAAATCTGAAATAAGCTGATAAACTTGTGAGATTATTTGTAAATCCCTAGTGCATAGCAACACAACACACACACACACCTCCCTCCCTTCCCTCCCTGTGGTATTTGGGACAAGTGACACCTAGATAATGGGCTCTAATTTGAAGGTGTCATGCTCAACGAGGTGACACATTTCATGGCTAAGATGCTGCTCTGTCTTCTCATTGGAGAGAAGCAAGATGATGGAAATAATGGCAGAAGGAAGGAGAGGATAAGTGATAGTGAAGGAGTAATTGATATTAGAGATGTGACCATTGTAATAGGACTGTCACATCCACTCACCTGCCTTTCCCGATCATCTGTCCCATGAAATATCCATCCGTCTGACCGGTTTCGAGTTAACTTTGAAAGGGCTTTGTCTCTTGGTACAGAGGTCGTTGAATAAAAAGCAGCAAGCGGCCATTCTATTACGTTTTTTTTAAATACAATTTTGTGATTCATTTCTTCAGAAATGCACAAAGTGACAGATTAATGCCAGATTGACAGTCAGGGGTCAGGATCCAGATTAACACCTCCTGCTCTGTCTGTTATTACATATTAAACTGTTTTGGAAAACGCTGCTTCCCTGGTGCAAGCGCAAGACACAAACAGAAAATGAAAAGCGATCCCCCGTGGTTTCATGTGTTCAGAAAGTCACTCAGTTCACAAAGATGAAATACAGGCCCTTTCTTTTACCAATTTATCTGTCACATTTTGTGTTGGCTGTTGCAAGCATTTGCTGATATTTTTTATTTTTGCCTAAAGCTGGAAATCTAAAGGGTCAGCTTGAGCAATTTTTCTCACTTTTATATCTTTTTTTTCTTTAATTTTCTGGTTGCTTGTGTAAGATATATCCACTGTCTCTCCTTTCTGCAGCAACTAACAGAGGAAAAGGCAGATGGACTTGTCAATGAAGCAGCCAGGTATGTTGTTGTTTTTTTTAATAAATAGATTAACAGTTTGGGAAATATAACTATTCACTTTCATACAGAGTGAATCCACACTGCTGTTTTTACACCTTTTTTGTATGAACGAAATAAACAAGATATAATGTGTTAATCAGAGAGCTTTACAGATGCTAGACAGGTTTTGTTAATGTTAAACAGAGCCATGCTAGCTGTTTCCCCCAGTTTCCAGTCTTTGTGCTAAGCTAAGTTAACCGGCTGCCAGTGATAGCTTTATATTTACCATACAGACATGAGAGTTGTCTTTCATCTGCAAGACAGCCAATAAGCGTGTTTCCCACCATGCAGAACTATTCCTTGAAGACTCAAACCACTCAGTATCCACCTCACTACGTCTTAAAACATGCTGTTGACAGTACTCCTGCCACCCTGCCTGTCTGTCTCCCTGCGCGTCTCTCTGTTTGTCTCTTCCAGCAGCTGTGTGATGTTGTTGTTGAGCAAATACACTGATGAAGAAAGACCAGTTGCATGACCCCTTTGCATTCTTGGTCTTTGTTTGTGTTTTCACCTCTAAACTAAACACCTCTCGGCTCCCATTTGAGTTTGGCATGCATTGCCCGTTGCCACCCAAGACAATGTACATACACATACACACAGTTGGTAAAGGAGAGTTTCCTGAAAATACTGAAGTTTCAGTATTTGACTGTTTTAAGATCACGAACACACAACTCTATTATAATTATGAACAAGGTAATGACTTCCTGGTGTTGCTGGGTTGGTGTTTTTAACACATGATCTTAATTTTGTATGATTCTCTGTGCGAATTCCTGTCTCTGCTGTTTGCTTTGTGCAAATTGTGTCATTTGCCAAATAAACATAATGTTGTATTTAATGCTTTTTTAGACAGATTGCTGTCGCTGACATGACCATAATCAACAAGATAGACCTGGTGAATGAGGAGGAACTCGCTCAAATCCGAGACGCGGTCAGGTCAGCTTCACATACTTTTACTGCTTGTCATCCATCTCTCTTTTACTAGTAGTATCCTGCTTTTTTGTCTGTGTTCTTATTATTGAGCACCTGTAACTCTGGGACAACAATACATTTGGTCTTCTTACATTCAGTCAAAAAGAACTCAGAGTTAGGGGGATAGTAGGAATGAGGTCTAATTTAAGTAATATAAGTATTAACCTTTTTCCTATGTTTCAGGTCTATAAATGGTCTTGTCAAGATTCTAGAAACCCAGAGATCAAAGTAAGTTTTTTTTAAGAACATATATATGTAGCTTTGTACCAGGTACCCTGCTTTGTTTAGTGTAACAGATGAACTCCACGTGCTGCTCCTACTCAGATCTTTATATCAAAGATGAAGCTGTTCAGGCGTGACATTGTTCAAGAGAAACCCCCAACACACACGCACGCACACATACACAAACTGCTGCACCCTGAGTAAACACCAAACCTTCAGTGGTGTCCACTTACCCACAAGTCTTTGCTCTTTGACCCTGGGTCTTTAAGTCGACACGGCTGCAAATGTGTGAATGTGCGTGCAAGTCTGTCTGTTCATGTTCTGTTCATGTGCACCCTCTGTGGTAGCATTTTGTGTGTCATTGTACCCAGGTAGCATCTGGCTAACCCAAGCAGCATGTATCAAAGGTTTGGGTGTGTTTTGGATCTTCTTTGCCTGCCCCCCCCGCAGAGTTCAGACCAGGGTGAACAGATGAAAGACACCACGTAGCGAGGGGTTAATCGGAAAAACATTGCCGCAACGTTTAGCTTGAGTCAGTTCACTCAGTTATGCTTAAAGTTAGTTTTAGCCATTTTGTGTCAAAAGCTGACATTTCTTGCTTTATTTATCACGCATTATGCTGGAGTTGGATTTTAAATAAAACTGGAAAATAAAAGATAACCAATGATCTTCTTCCACAGGGTGGATCTATCTCAAGTGCTGGATCTGCATTCCTTTGACAGTAAGGATGGAGCAAAGTGAGTTGGTTTTGTCACATTTAAAGAACAAAACAAAAAAACAGTTGTTATCACATGAACATTATTAAGGATCCCTGAAATTTGATTATTAAAGTATTGTGATATTTACTGATTGGGACATTTTACAGTTAAAAAATAATTTTGTCAGTGCTCTCTGGCAGACTTTTTAAATACAAAAACTGTCCAGTCCACTATCCTCTGTGGAAATGAGGGAGGAAAGGGGAAAAAGAAAAAATACTTCCATTTGAAGAAAACAAATAGTTTTCTTCAAATGGAAGTTAAGCTCCACAGATGAAAAAATGACCCTGACAATATCCCAGGATGCGGCACTGCTCAGTCTACAGTGCACACGCAATACAGCTGACAGATACTTTTGTGCAACAGTTTTATACAAATGCACTGCCCCTAATTTTTAATAAAAATGTTATTTAAGTGTTTTTTTAAAAACTAATTCTAATTTAACTCCTTTAGTAAATGTGGCAAATGCAACATGGTTATTGGCATACAATTTCAAGAAACTGACTTAAAAAATAGAGCCCAAACTGGATGTTTGAGGCAGATACCAACATCGATATTGGAGAGTTTAAAACGTTTTATGGGAATATATCACCTGCTATTCTGATGTACTGTATGGATAACCTAAATATGTGACAAGACGAAATGTGAGAAACATTTGACTGAGGAGCATATTTCATATTGTCTGTGCTGGACAAACTATTTATGGCAATACTGTTTGTAAGCAACATCGAACATATCTTTGGCATTTCTTCTCGGCAGTTTCATTGTTGCTGATCCATTAACATAATGCATGTGCCGATACCAATGTGTTGGCTGATAATATTGGTCTTGCTGATGTATAGTACCTTTTAACCATCAGTGTCATTGATGGCGTTTGTTGCTAGTCTGTCTGAACTGTGCACCCAGCCAGCGGTCTTTGATAGCGTTGCTCTCCGCGTTTCTCTCTAATTAACAGACTCTTTTTATTGAGCGTCCCCCTGTTACACAGCAGGGTGACCATCATATTGTGTCTCCCTGTAGAATGTCATTCTCATCAATAGAGTCAGTGTTCATCCTTTCATGTGAATGAAACAGGCCGCGGTGTTAAAACTCTCTTACATGCCCTCAGTCAGTGTCTCTGAGACCAGCTGCAGAGGATTAGAGCTGTGTGTGTCCACTGGCTCCCGAGGAGTCCCCCTTGTCCCAACAGATAGCTCCTTTCCCCTTGCCTTTGAGAGTCCAGGCCCCTCCTCCCCTCAATCCCACGCTGGCTGTTTGAAGCGGCCCCCCGCCGCTCCGCCTGTGTGGTACTAACAGCACGCAGGGCTAAAGCTGCTGGACACAACATTTAGCCTCCTTGTGAGGTCGGGGAAAAGGGGGAGCATGAGGAGGTCTGAAGGGGAGAACAAGAGCTGTAGTTTGTTTGGGGGGTGATGGTGGGTGTTTTGTAGGATTTAATTGCCATTTCTAAAGTTTTCACAAGTCTATTCAGAGTTGTCATTAAGCGCTGATTCAGCATGCAGGCTATTATACTGTGAGACAGAAGACTAGGGCAAAAACTGTATTGTCCAGTCTCCTCAAGCAGATAAGAGAAAGAGGATGAAGCAGATTTGTTGCATCAGATCTTTAAACTTCTTTAACCAGGAACGCCTCGTTTAGATTTAAAGATTTCACGAAACACTCCAACAAAAACGAGTTACAGATAAAAACAACATAAGACAGAACACACAAAATCTGCCACAAAATCGGAATGCAATTTTAAAATCAAACCACTTAAATGGAGGCGTAAAACAGCAGTTCCCACTAAAAATAATGCTTGTGAACCCTGAGCTCTGGTTGTATACATCCTATATGTCTACCAGGTCAATCACCCAAGCTGCCAGAGGAAAGAGCACACATTTTCTGCAGCAATATTTAAATTCACAAAATAATGTGTTTATGATGTAAAACCTTTCACTGACACAGGGTATAAACATGGCCCAGAAGTGATAAAAAAAATGAAGTTAATAAATGGCATGTAGGGCACCTGACAGCTGTTGAGTAAGGTTTGAATAAAATGAAAATTAAAAAATGTAAATGTAGTTAAGGTAGTGAATGCAACGTGGTTATCTTTGGAGCCCTTTGAAGTGGAAATGAGTCTATTATGTTGGAGGAAACTGAAAAAATATCTGTTATGATGATTAATCATTTCTCTCCTCTCAAAGTCTAGCAGAGAAGCTCCAACTTGTGAAATCTACAAGACCACATCTGGACAAGGTATGCTCTTCTGTGACTTTGTCTCATTTATTCTTTTATTCATTAACTGCAGATACTGGTCCTCTATTATATTTCTTCTAGTTGTCCCTGTTTTTGTTTGCTAATTTATTTCACACATCATTTCCTACAGGATAAAGGGGATTCATTCTCCTCAGACTAACATTGTGCCTTACATTCCCCCAGGCCGTGGCACTGTAGTGAAAACTCCCTCCCTGCTTTGTTTTTTTGTATTGAGATCAACTTGAGGCTTTTGATGTTTTCTTGTTACACTACAAATAGACCCAGTCTCGGTCATACGCCGCAACATAAACATTCAGTAGACTGGGCACACTGTGTTGGCTAGACTGACTAGAGTCTTAGCTACTTGTTATGGCTCTACAGTTGTTTGAACTGAATCCAGATGTCATAAAGTTTAGTACACACCCCGTTTTTCACCATCTAATTAGCAACTTAAGTCACATATGAATGGGACACCTCTACTGTGCCGTTTTATAACAAAATATAAAGTGTATCCCCAATATCCAAACATATATTAAGTCCAGTTCAATTATTAATTTTTTTTTTATTCCAGGATTAGTCTCATGCCATTCCTTCTGATGTTTTCATCACGCCTGAGGTCAAATGACTCCTCGAAGCAATTAGGCCTCATCTTGTTTCCAGTTGTGCTTTGTACCCATGAACTTTTATCACAGGATGAGGAGAGATGAGGATTGTTTGTGTGGGTAAATAACGCCATTGTTGTCTGTTTTCTCCAGGTTCCCTTTCCCGCATGAAGCTCACCCGTCCCCTTAGAC
>JAPMOB010078598.1:0-12369 GCA_029875015.1 Lepomis gibbosus | reverse complement strand
AGCCCTGTTTTAGCCTAGACGTCTGGGCTCTGTTTAGACGTCTATTAGACGTCTTTTAACCGTGAAATTGCTTGCTGGGAGATGTGCAGATAAATCACTGAAGTTTCACTGCTGCATGCATTATTCTTTTGAGGCAGTACACTTAAAGCACGTGTACCAGAATTCATTCCCAATGAAAATATCTCCCCTCTTACCAGGTGCATCGTTGTCTGGAATCCAGAACCCAGAATCATCAACTTCCACGGCTCCTTGATGCCATCAGGCAGCGGGATGTAAACATAATAAGCGACTGCCACCGTCATTGACACTGTGAGAACAACTGGCAGCAGCCTCATCTTGTAACTCGCAGCCTCAGTATCTTCAGTGACTAATGAACGAGCTGACAGAGGATCCGGGCTGACTCTGCTGGCTGCAGCATACACTGTGATTTCTCACTGCAGGGCCAACGAAGACCCAGAGCATAGAAGCATTAGAAATAAGTGGGAGCGATCGTAGACTGCACGCACTGAACACTTCCGTTGATAATGCCCAAAATAAAAGCTTTGATTCGTTTTTTTATGAGCCTGTCTTCTGGAGCTGAACATACTGAATGGTGAAGGCAAATATCTAAGGCTACATTTACACGTGTAGCGTTAAAGACCATATCAGCCTACAAATTAGTTTTTGCTTGTTTTTTTTTTAAACATTTTGGCTTGATTTTAATGCAATAAAAAATATCCACTGTATGTTGGTATAGTTGTATGCAGGGTTCGATCTGGGTAAAAACCATAGGTAAAAACCAGACGGGGGATGGGTTTTTTTTCGCATGAAAATGCCCCCCCCTCCCGCCAGAAATTTGGACTCGCGCTTTTATTTTGAAGGCGCGGAGACAACAACGAATGGAAATCTGGGAAATGTAGGTTTCCTGTGACAGCTGTTTGTGGATGTTGTACTACATACATGTGACCACGTAGAGGCACAATAGAGCTGCAGACTGCACATTAGAGCTTGCTCTATCCACTTTCTCAGACAGTGGACATGTAAGTAAAAATATCAAAGAGGCTAGCAGAACTACTTTAATAACTGAACCTGAAAACTTTATTTTGAAAGTGCAGATGGAACAAATGTGTCTTTGGGAAAACAATGTAACCTGTGAGATACATATTTACCTTCTATTTTTCATCTAAGATGATGCAAAATGAGTTTGGTTACAGGTTTAGGCCATGTTTAGTTCTAACCAAACCAATTAGACGCAATCAAAAAAACATTTCAGCTCCATCTGGAACTTACTCTACGTCTTCCCATGTGAGAGAGTACAGTCTGGTGTGGAAATGTAGCAAAGACAGGCAAATAAATCTAAATGCATAATTGCTCGAATGGCAGGATGTATAGAGTAGTTTTGATATTGCAGGAAAATGAAAAAGGAACTCTTCCTCTTCTGCACAGCTGATACTTGATCTCTTCATGTCTTAATATAAACAATAACAATATGCTGCTAACAATATAATGATCCCACCAACTCTTGTCTCCCATTAATATAAAAAAACTGTGAATGAAATCAAAGTTTAAATACCGCATGTATTTTATAACAGTAAAATGCACCATTCCTGTTAATGTTCTAAATGTCAATTACAACAATTATTACACGGATGCAAACACTATGAGTTGTGATTCTTTTTAATGCTTTAAACAAGAAGGGTCTGGTGTGAAGTAATGGCCCTGTACATCTGGTAAAGTCAGAAATGTTTTTCTCACTGACTATTGGTGCCTTTTATGTGTAGACATCAATACTCGACTGAAGTCTTAATGGAATTGATTAGAGGTGCAAGTTGTTGGAAAGAGAACAGACTCGTCATGACTGTTCACAACCTATTGATCTCTCGCCCTCCTTACTTTTTTGTCTTTCCATCTGCTTTTAGATAAAGGATCATTCGTTGCTTTTCTGGTTTGGTTTGGTTTGGTTTGGTGTTCAATTTTTACATTAGGCCAGTGTTTCACACACACACAGACACTTCAGGCAGAGCAAATTTGACAAACTTGTCAAACCCGGAAAATTGGATGCATGCCTTTTACATTGATTGCAGCAAAGATTTTGCATTATATGTTCATGGGCAAGGGCAAGTTTTTAAGATTATTTTTGGGCTTTATTTTGCTTTAATAGAGTAGAGAAGAGACAGGAAACGAGAAGGGGAGTCATGCATCAAAGGTCCCTGGTCAAATTCAGAGAACAATGTAATTACATAATATGCATCTTAGGCCACTAAGGCCACAGCGACGCCCCGTGACTGATTTCAGAATTGGTCTAAATCCAGGTCACAGTCACAGAAAGTAGTACACAGTAGCCAACGGTGCAGACAGGGTGAAGAGTCTCAGTGTCACTTTCTCTCTGTGCTATTTATCGCCATGTTTCTTCCCACGGTTTAACTTTTAAATGGACACTGTCTGTCCCTGGTGGCCCTGTGTGAGAATGTAAACAAACATCAGAGCTGATGAGGATCTGACTGCTGCAGATGGTTGGTTTTCCAAAACACAGCAACCAGTCCACCAGACCATGTCAGATTAACCTTTGAAGACAAAGGTGGCTGTAGAGGACCATTGTGATGTCCTTAGTCAACAAACCTGGTTTGTAATATTTCAAGTAACAAAACTGGTGGAAATTGTAAATGTAAATGTCTGTCCATATTGGAAAAAGACAACGTGATGGAACATTTAACTGCCTAGCTAATATTATGGGACGATGAACATGTACAGTGATGTCATACAAAAATATATCCAGATGGATATCAAGACTTCATCATTTTGGGAATTTCACATTTCACTTTCTTCCCAAGTGTTAGATGAGACGACCAGGCCACTCTCATATCAGTCCTTTCAAAATAAAGCTACAGCTGCAGCTGGTTAGCTTAGCTTAACATTAAGACTGGGAACAGGGGGAAACAGCTAGCCTGGCTCTGCCCCAAGGGAAAGAAAATCCACCTATCAGTGTCATACACGTCATACCTTGTTTGTATAATTAACACACTATATCTCGTTTGTTTAATCAGTCTCAATTCCTTCCTGAAGTGAAGGACAATTTCGTGGCTGGGACCAGTTGCCAGGTAAACAGCGGAGACTTCAGAGAGTAACTGGTTCTGGAAAAATAATATGGAAATAAAAAATAGTCTGGGTCATAACCCCCCATCATTTTTACACTTAAGGGTTTTGTAGGGATTGAACAAGCACAATTTAACGTGTTAAGTGGGGAGCATACGAGGAGCTAGATTTTGTTTATTGGACGGGCTAGTTGTTGCCCAATACTTCCAGTCTTTATGTTTAGCTAAATCTTGATCTTCTTCTAAGACCAACTTCATGTTGACCTAAAGACTTAAGTGTTATCAATCTTCTCATCTAACTCTCTGCAGGAAAGCAAATAAGTGCATTTCCCGAAATGTCTTATCCTTAAATGCACTCTCATTTTGCTATGTTTGACTTCTTTCTGCAATTTTCCTTCCACGTTGAATATAAACACAGGGGCTGTCAATGCATTATAGTATTATTCCTTAATATGAGGGATTTCATCTGTGCCTTATGCAACTTTAGGTAAAAACACCTTGAGCGTAACCTGTAAAAAACAGAAGAAGAAATAGTATGTAGGTTTTATTATGCATTTTATGTTGAAAATATGATATTTTACATGCCACTGAGCATAGGGATGTGTAACAGAAGTGGTTTGAAAAGTTTGCTGTGGATGATTTTAATACTTTCCCACAAAAATTAGCAACCAATACACCTAAATCTGACCACAGCTGCTGTTACTCATGACGCACAAAACTACAGACATTTTGCAGTCATCTTGAAACTCTGAATCCTACAGGGGGTCAGTGTTTCACACTCAGAGATCACTTCAGACACAGATGCCATAGTTGCTCTCTTTCCAAAAGGTCTGTCTGAACAAGAGCGTCAGCAGAAAGCTTAAATTGTAAATGTGATATATGTGTTTTGGTGTGTGTGTGTGTGTGTGTGTGTGTGTGTGTTTGTGTGTGTGGTGTAAAGAGTGTGCATTAAAATTCCCTCTTCCTCCCCCCTCCCTCCTGTTTGCTGGTCTGGCGTCTCCCTCCAGTCTGTGGTATGGAGGGCAGAGAGGGGGCCTCTCTTGTGTCGCTGACTGGAATTACACTTATAGTCATTTAACATGACTAAACGCATGAGACAGAAATGGAGGTTTTCCATTTCATACAGTACTGTCTTGTGGTTGAGTCACTCTCTTGACACTGCCTTTATATGTGTTTATATGCCTTATATGTGTATGCATGCCTGTACATATGTAGGATTTAGACCTGTGCAATGCTGCAGTATGTCACAGAGACACAACACAAACATTAAATTTCCCTTGAGTGCTCTTCCACCATATATATCCCGGCTGGGTCCAGGTGAAATGTTATAAACAAACACTTGCATTCACATTGAATTTGGGTGGAGCTATATTATTCTTTTGTGACATTTTGAATTTAATTCAACTGCTTTAATTTTAGGGTCCTGCTGGCTCACTGTCCCACTGTCTTGGCTTACTGGGACGCCTGAATAAAACAAATTCATTGTTAGTATTATTAATAGCAACTGTGCTTCCAATTTTCTGCTACTTTACTTCCACCACTGGTTTGAATAAACCCAACCTTATATACACCACACAAATGCAAATTTACTTTGCATTAGAAAACAGGAATGTCTTTAGTGTCATGACAGAGGGCAGAATCTGTGTGGCATAGGAAACATTACAGGCTTTCTTTTGGCATTGCAATCTATGTATATTTCAATGGATTTTTTTTTCATACCTCACATATGGGATATGGATACAACACACTGTGTGCTTGTGTATATTGGCACACACGCATGCATACACACAGTGACAATAATGTATTGTGGTATTCAGGAATGTCATGGACAGCAGGCCAGTTGGTATGCATCAACTGAAACACAAACTCTATTTCTGAAATGACAAACAACAACCTGTTGTTAGCCTGCCCTCTGCAAAGCAAGGTGTCACGTCTGAAAGATCAAGAACAGAAGCAGGATCAGTTTTGTGCTGGGTGGCATGTTGTTGGTGGTGCATGGTGTTCAAGTACACAATGTTTCTTGGGTGGTTGAGGCTATTTGATCTGCTCCTGAAGAAATACAGTCTTAATGGGTGGAATCTTGCAGTTTTTCTTTTCCTGCTCTAAGAAACATTTGCCGTTAGCGTCTGTTTTCTAAGTTTCCATTACAGCAATAGCATTATGCTGTGATGTTGTTAATCTGTTAAAAATGGTATAAACACTTGTAAATAGATTGTTTACACTGTCTTAATTTGTCCAGTGGCCAGTGTGTACTTAGTGGCATGCAACCTAAAAGACAACAGAGGAACTTGACATACTGATTGTTCCTCTACATGTGTATTAGCAATTAATGGTTAAATTTAATTGGCCCCAAATTGTTGCAATCTCGCCACACATGATGAGGCTTTGTTCCACTGTCAGCTTGGAAGTGAGGATGTGAAACAGAAAAACTGAATGATGAAATCAAACACCTCTTTGACTGAATTCACACAGTCTATGCTCAAGAGTCTATCCAGTGGATAGACGCACACAACAGTTGAAAACAAAGACACAGTAAGACCCCTTTCTAGACATAATTAGCCTAATTACTGGAACTCAAAAAAAACTCCACTGCGGACAGTGAACAACTGGTCCAAAAGGAAGTCATCCATTGTTTCAATCTGTGTACACACTGTACATCTGTAGTAGAAAATCTGCACTACTTTACAGCCAAGCAAGCGGCATGGCTCTTGGAATGGCAATGTCTGTATGGTGATCAGTTTGTCAGTCAGTGTGCCACCTTGGCTGAGACTGAAATATCTCAAGATGGTTTGATAGATTGCCATATAATTTGGTACAGGCATCCATGGTTCCCAGTGGAAGAATCCTACTGACTGGTAATCCTCTGGGCCTAGGCGATCCCTTAATTTTTTTTAATCTAGTGCCATTATGAGTTCAAAAGGTCAAACTTATGAATGAATACCTGTAAAATGTATGGCATTCCAATCAACCTCAGCTGCAAATGTTAGCATGCTAACATACTGAACTAAGATGGTAAACACTGTAAGTGTTATACTGCTCAACATCAGCAAGTAGCCCCGTAAAGATGCTAGCATGGCTACAGACTCTTAGTCTGCAGATTTTAGTTCTGTTTTTACTATTGTTATTCTCTTTGCAAACAATTTATAGAAAATGAATAAAGAAATAAATATGTTATGGAGTCTAATCAGCACAGTCTTTTCTGGGTCATGGTGCACAGGCCAGCTAATAACAATATGTTGGAAAGATTTTCCGAATCTTATTCACTGTAGGCCTATTAAATGCCCATACAAAATAGCCAGACGCAAAGACAGGCTCTGACTAACAGCATCTTCAGGAATGAATTCAAATATTTGTTTAAGTGTTAGCAAGAGCATGAGATTAATTGATTCTGTTGTAAAGGTGGGAAAAAAAATCAGATGCTCTTCATCACCAGATTCCACATTTTTCGTCAAACTCCTCCCTTCCATTCCTAAAAAAGGCTTTCCACGACCAACTCCAGCTCATATCTAGTTACTGTCAGACTCAAGTTTTCCATTGGTCTCCTGGGGATCCTGGACTTTAGAAGATGGATGGTGTAGACCATTCCCTGTAGCCAATGGCAGATAGCACAGTAGTTTCTTCAGTTTGTGCATCCCACAGTTTGGAAAAAGCATCAGGCTGGTGGTCAGCCTGGCAGAGAGAGGTCAAAGGTCAAGTGTCGCATAGAGACTGATGTGGCCAGCGAGATGCCTCAGCCCTGGCCTTTAACCTGGAGGGGCATTAGGACAGTGCTGTATTGTTCTGCAGAGGAGAGATACAGCCTTTTCACCACACAAACATACACACACACACACACACACACACACACAGTCTCATTATAATTCTTTAAGGTTGAACAGTGTCAAATGCAAACAACAACATTAAAGACAATACATCATAAGGCTCATAAGCCTGCAGAGATTAACATAGAAGCTATGATTAAACATGCATTAAAAAACACGTAGTTGAACATGTACACACACATGACCTCCCACTTCCTCCTTGGCATACTCAGCCGACGCCCCGATCCGCTCCCATGAGCCGCCCTATGGTTTAAATGGGATCCTGATGTTCTGCTAAGCAAACCCCCACCCCCTCCCCACATTCCCTTCAGCCCGAACCAAGGCTGTTAAACGCGGTTTCGCACTCCTCCCCTCGTCCTCAGCTGCTGCAGAGCGACATTGACAAGAGGCAGCTGTTGCTGTGGTGAGAGGGTATGATTGATGCAGTAGGCAGCAACCAGAGAAGATACATAGATATATAGGGAGATCCTCAGATATATGGTGGGGGTCAGAATGCACATACACATAATAAATATGTGAGTGATTGCCATTTTAACAGCACATAAGTCCGTGGTTGTGGCTTGTGGGATTCTTCAGGCTAATTTGTAGCCTGGGTGCCTCAAATGAGCATGGATGAGAACATTTGGACAAAAGAGCTGCAGAGGAGGATCGTGAGATATTGAGAGAACCTGCAGCACGTCTGCCCACTAGTTGAAGAGCCTGGCTTAAAGACAGGAACTTAGACTAATGGTCTGGTTTACTAACAAAATCCAATTCATGCACAGTTCGACAAGCCTGCTGATAATAACCACACACACACATGCAGGCAAGTGGGCTCACCTTGTAAAAGTGCATGTGCAGTCAAGGGTTTTATTAACTGTGACTTTCTAATAAGTGCACCTCTGCCTGCCAGATTCAGGCCCGGATAGTTGAACTGTGGTGCATGTGTGAAAGTATATGTGATTGTGTGACCTCTTTGCCCTTGGCTCTATATGTAATGTTGTATTTCTGGCATCTGTTACTTTCAGCATAAGCTCAGATCCAGGTGCCTAGTTCTCAAGTTCTCATGTACTGCACGTATGCGAGTGTGTGTACTGTATTTGTGTTGGTGTGTGAGGTGCTGAGTGACACTCCCTGTTCCATTTTGTCAGGATGTGTCATCACCCTCATTGCCTTTTCTTTTTATTCCTCCAGCCCTCTCCGCAGTCTCTTTTTTAGCTCAGTGTTGCAACTCTCACCAGTTCAGGATGGCCTGGCCTCTTCTGAATTTTTAATATTTCTTTTCATTGCTGTGAGCACCACAAACAATATTCAATTGTACTGGCATAGAGCCATACATCTCTAAGGCTGTACATCTAACAGCTTTGCAGTTAAAACTAAATTTATGTACCACAAATGTTACTAAATGAGACTTTTTTGGTAATTTTGGTAAACTGAAACTTTAGGGTTTTACTTTATTGCTGTTCTTCACAGGGTGTAATACATGTGGTATTGTATCTGGGAAGTGTTCCTGGGGATGGCAAACAAAATTAGATGCAGGGTAAAATTGCATTCTGCTCTCTACTGCCATCAGGGACTCGTTATGTATGTAGTTTAAAATGTTTAGGCATCTTCTTGTTGTCCCTCTAGCTGGTCCTCTTCCTATAACGCTGTATTAGTGTTTATTTTTACACTGTGGGGAGAACAAGGCACTGTCCCTTATGCGTGCGCACACGCAGCTTCCCAGAGATATGGTCTGTCTGTAGACACGTACACACAGACAAACAGGCCCTTCTTGTCATGTGATGCAGGCCTTGTGACAGATGATGTTGTTATAGGAGACACATTCCACCAGAATTTGGAGGGGGATCTTAGGTGTGAGTGTGTATCTAGAAGTGTGTGTGCAAAGAGCTGGGGTGCTTTAAATCAAATCCAACACACATCGTCCATCAGCAGGTCTTACTTTCACTCATCGGCATGGTAACTTCACACCGCCGACGACGCAACCACAGACCATTTCCCATTTTAGCTGGCCCCCTTTGGGTCATCTGGTAAAAATGCGGTTTCAAGTCCATGATCAAGCGGCGCCAGCGTCCTCAGCACCTCTCATATTGATGGAGAGCACAGGAGTCCCATCAAACCATGTTGACCATATGGATCTTATAGCAGAGGTCGTGCATGTGTAACACGGGAGGGGTTAAAAGAGAGCAGATTCCCATTAATATTTGTATTAACACAACACAGAGAAATAACAAAAAAAACAACAGAGGTATAAAAGGCGTTTTCCACCTGAAGTCATTGTGTGGGTGGTAATGTAAGCCATCTGTCTAACTAAAATTTTATTTCTTGTCTACATTTATAAACTCAAACTGTATCATGATCTGCAGTCTGTGCAGTAGTCGACCACCTGGTCTCCATAGAAACACATTTTTTGAGCACAGAAGTCTTGCACTTCATCAAATAAGAAGAGTGGCTAAACTATACTTGCTGCCTGATGTGAACATTGCATTTGACTTTTCTAATCCATAATTCATTGATTATTATTTAAAGAGGCCCAGTGCATAAATCTTTAGTGATGACTACTGTAGGCTAAACTACGGTTTTCCCAAATTATTCATGTAATGGACCAAAATGAGAAGATGTTTTGCTGCTGATTTTGTGTATGTTACGAAGTCATTCTATTGTGTAATTTAATATACTGTGAAGCTGAAACGATTAATTAATTAACAGATTAGTGAATTTTGGAAAAATACTCCGCAACAATACTGATATGTTTTAGTAAGCTTTTTAAGCAAAAATCCACTGTTTACCAACATCTCAAATGCGACTATATGCTGGTTTACTTAGTGTTCTATTATAGTAAATTAAATATATTTGGATTTTTGCACAGTTGATTGAACAAAACAAGCAATTTGAAGATATTGCCTTGGGCTTTGGGAAATTGCAACAGGATTTTTTCACCATTTTATAGAACAAAATGATCAGTTGATTGGGGAAATCATCAGAAGATTGATCAGTAATGACAATGATCATTAGTTGCAACTTTAATTTATAGCAAAATCATATTTTATGAGCTTGTATGTTTTGTGTATAGGCTAATATCTTCTGTGACATAGGCCATCTATTAGAACAATATGGTAGAAAAAGGATATTTACCCTAATAGCGACCATAGTATTGGAAATACTATGTAAAGTACACATACTCCGAAATTATATGCAACAATATAGCCTATGTACAAAAAGGGCTGGCCAAAAATGTTATCATCATAAAAAGTGTCAGTCAGATAATATCATGATAAATGTCAAATCATTATTTCTTTACGTTTAAAGGCTGATTTTTGCTCCTGAGTAAAAGTTGAAGAGACCAGATGGTTAATTGTGGTTTTACACAGTGGATAATTTCACAAATCTGAGGTAAAACATTCAAAACAAATATGATGATACAATCTTTTTTCAACAAATATGCAGCATATGAGTTAAGTTGAATCTTCCCTCCACAAAATAAATATCTTAATAGAAAAATGAAGTGCTGATTTGTTCGTGAATCAAATGAATTAGTTCGAACATTTATTGAACATTTGTTATATTTCTACCGAGGAAATTTCGAAGTAAATACAATAATTGGGTACATGCAGGCATATTTGTTACGAAAATATACTGTTTATACACAGAAATGAGCTGTTAACCTAAACACTGGCCAGCCTGTCACTCTACGCGAGCCCCCGCCCCGGCTGTCTATTAACGGGAACTCCCCCTAAGTTCCCCGGTTCTCCTCTCTCTGCTCATTCTCTCCACGAGCTGTCACACACACAGACACACACATGCTCACACACACATACACGTTCACACACACGGGGCCGCCTCACGTTGGCGCAAACGTCTCCTACTCTCTCTGCTCTTTACAGGTTACCGAAAAGCGGCTGTTTTCTTTCGCAGTCTGCGGCGAGCCTCGTCGTGACAGAGTTCGGAAACGGCTGAAGGAGGAGTGAAGGGGGGGAGAAAAAGGTAAGAGATGGTGTCAACAGGAGTGTTTTCTCTCCTCTCTGTTTTGAAACTTTACCGTATGTTTACCGTCTCCTCCGCTTTCTCGCGCGCTGCGGGGATATCGCCTGTATCGCCAGCTGTAGGGTTTTTTGATAACTAGGGCGTGTTTATTGAAGTATGTCTGTTTTTGCGCGCGCGTATATTTGCGTGCATGTGTGCGCGCGTGCTCTTTCACATAGGGGGGATCCTCCTGTTGTGTCACAGGAAGTTTGGAGATTGGACGCGCAGATTGTAGCGGATCATTGAAGAGGGCAAACCAAAAATATCTCATGTGAGTGAGCTGGTCTTAGAGGATTTTCAGGTAACTTAACTAACTTCATTTTGTTAGCGTTATCTTATCGTCTTTATGTAAGTAGCCTACCCTTTTTTAAGTTTTTAGAATCAAATCAAGATCCAGAGTAGGCCTTTGTGGTAGAAGTTCAAGACATGAGTTGTGTTTGGATACTGAGCTCAGAAAGCACGCTTTTCCATAACCCTAACCCTGACCAACAATATATCCCCCATTTAAAAAATGGATGTTAAATTTGTGTAAGAGACTATTATAAATATGTATTAATTGTTGTTGTGACCCTTTGTGTCCTTTTAATTAGACTGGTAGTTGACTGTAAAGCACAGTTTAATCACTGTAGCAGATGTTCTACTGAATAAGGCAAGGCATTTTTATTACTAAAGCACCTTTTATACACAGAGGTAATTTGAAGTGCTTTACACAAGGCAAATATATCCATTTAATGGCATTTAAAAACATAATAAAATAGATAAAAAAACAACAACTAAGTTGTGTGTTGCCTACATAGACACGTGGTGCTCACAGTTTGTCACTGCTGTGTGTCTTTTGTCCATACAAGTGTGTGTGTGTGTATGTTGACACTCCCATCATTTGTTTGTTTCTGTGTGTATGTGCATAAGTATGTGTGTGAGTGTGCCCGAGTGGTGATATCCTGTCAGATCCTGTGGGGTGGGGGTTGGTCACAGGGTCTCCCCTGTGGAATTCTCCTAGAATAGATGTGACACACACACACACACACACACACACACACACGCGCACACACACACATACACACACACACACACAAACACTTTGAGCGACATCTCCAGTCAGTCAGCTTAACATCTTTTCTTTCTTTTCTTTTAATAATGACCCATAATGACTACAGGGCTTTGATTTTTATACTGTACAAGGCTGCTCTGAAATCCACTATGTGATGTTGTGCTCGCAAGTTAAGCCGTGTTGTTCTGCATGATGCTGACACTGATGTACTTGTCCTTTACATCTTATCTGTTTCATCATTGGTTCTCAGTGCCCTTCCGTTCAGTTAAGTCAGTGTGTGTGAAACTGTGTTTGCCTTTGATCTTCTTCTTTGTATTTTCTGCTTTTGGAGTCTTGTCAGATCCAAACATTGTTAGTCACTACTCCTCATCTTTGATTGTGCTTTGATTGTTGTGTGTGTGTGTGTGTGTGTGTGTGTATGTAT
>JAPMOB010078584.1:0-29187 GCA_029875015.1 Lepomis gibbosus | reverse complement strand
CCCCCCCCCCCCCCCCCCCCCCCCCCCCCCCCCCCCCCCCCCCCCCCCCCCCCCCCCCCCCCCCCCCCCCCCCCCCCCATCCATGCGCGGGAGTGAGAGGACAAAAAATTCTCATCGCTATCCAGGCTTCTCGCCGTCTTTACAATGAGTGTTTATCCCACTTTGCTGAGAGTCAATTATCTGCTCCCGCATGAGTCATGGAGATAATTTAGACCGGTGGTGTGCGCTGATCATCATCAGAGCTTCCTCACAATACACACATGTTAAAAAGGACTGAGTATGGAGATGCGTTCAGGCTTCGTGCTTTAGGTGAGTGTGTTTTTTATTTCATGATGGTACTGCAATAGGCGACGTTCTCTTCCTCCACTTTAAAGAGGTTCGACTCTCTCCACGCGCTGATTTCCTGGCTGATGTCTTCCTGGTGGAATATCTGACTCCCCTCTGGCTCTCTGGCTGCATCTATCTCTCACGCTGTGTTCTCTTTCAAATTACCCCACCCCCCACCTCCCCTCCACTTTGCCTGCTGTCTTCTGCTTTTCCTCTTCCTTCTGTCTTTCCTCATTGTCTTATTTTGCCACTGACAGTGAGACATGTCACCATCCTGTCTGATCCAGACAAAATAACTCATTTCAGACTTAGAGTGCTGTACGTGGTGCAGTAGTTCACCTGCTAAGCCAAGCTGCAGCATGCAATGTTTGCCTGTTTTATGATCCAACTTCCTAAAGTCTCAACAGTTGTGTTTTCACACCAATTAATGCGTCTCAAAATGAGTCCCCCATTTAGCCCTTTCAACGTGGCTGGAGGCATAAGTGCAAAACCATGTCATTGTGTCATGTTTCCATTTGAACGAGGTGTCTTCACAGACTTACAACTCACACTCACTGGCTTAAACTGGCTGAAAACTTCATTTCACTTTTTAGGAAAACACCCAGAACAGAGGTTACCAAACAGGTAAACCTTGGCTGTCCCATTTGAGTGCTTTAGCGATTGCAATGAATCGCCTGACCGACCCACTTGGCTCTATTTCATACTATTGTCTGCTCACGGTGATTAACTGCCTGCGCTTGTGGCTCGGATGATTTCTGCTATGTGTGGAGAGCGCGGCTGCAGTCACCGGACGGGACTGTGTGAAGGGGGCGGCTACCAGGATTGGAGGGTCAGCTGATCGGCTCTGAGGTGCGGGAGATTTATGACCCCCCAGAACAAAGCTGTGTCTGCAGAGGGACCATAAACCATAAATCAGGGAGAAGTGGGTCACATTGGGTCAGTGCTCATCTGCTCACTGCAGATCTGCTCTCTCTTTTCCTAAAGGTGCTCTTTTTTCTCCACCTGACTATGTGACACTTTTAGTGTCTCTTCCAGTCTTTTCTCCCGAACAAGCAGACCTGTTAAGTGAATTTACTTATTCACATTCCTTATTTTCTGTGCTTTTAAATTCAGAGATATTCAGCTGTCAATCACATTTGCTAATGAATTCCTATTTTCTAGACCTATTTTAAAATGCAATTAGCTTCTGTAAGTGAATCACCCCTAATCCTTCTATTATCTCCAGCTATGTTAACACTGTTGGCCTTTAGTCTCTGCTCATCTTAATCATCCTAATTATGCCATGTTTGTCTTTTTAAGAGGCTGATGAGAATGAAATGGCATGTTCTCATTCTGGCAGCGACTTGTTACTGATTGTACACAAGGCATTACACTCTGCTCTGTCTCATTCCAGTCTGTTTGATTCTGATCGCTGGTTTGACTAGTTTTGTGATTTGTCTTCCTAAGGGCAGCCAAAACCAATGTGAAAAATTGATTTTCTGCAGAAGGATTAGTAGTGGGGTTATAGCTATAGGCATGCATTACATTACAATGATTCACTCTGCATCTGCACACCAAACTAGGCTAAACAAATTCTTTATTAGCTCTTGTATGATATTTTAAAGTGTACAGCAGACTGTAGTCTTTACTGTCATGGCAGTGGACAGCGGGTATGGAAATATCCATGAATAACTTGAAGCTGTGTTTTCGAAGTTCAGACAGCTTGTGTAGGGAGATAAATAATCTGTGCTAGGAAGGATGGATCTTGATTTATTTGTGTCTGTACTGTTGCACAAAGAGCCATTGCATACTGCTGCTGGAAATCAAACAAATGCAAATGCTGGCTGTGGAATGGAAATGACTGTGAAACATCTGAAGTCTCTCAGTATGACTGCCGTAACAGCAGGGATTTGTACTTGTGTTTACTACAACACTGATAATATTTCCCCCCATTTTAGTGTGAACAGGAATTAAGAATGAGTGTGAGGCATGCTGTGTTAATGTTATTCCCTTTTATTATGCTAATACCTGGCAGGTTTACAGTGTGTTAGCAATGTATGGAATTGTTATATGCATGCTCAGGTATTGTGAGAAGAGAAATATCCACAAGAAATACATTGCAAGTTTCCTAAAAGAAGTTTTAAATAAATATTTTTTCTGGACCCTCTTTTACAGATATTTGCTTTTTATTATGGAAAGTGAAAAGCACTACAGCTTGAAAAGGCAAAAGTGACCTTTTCTGAGCTAAATGTTAATTTATACACTGTGTGAAAATGGCTTGGACGACAACTGAAAGAGTGTTTTATCTGCTGTTTGTGGCTTTTTACACATTTAGTTTACATGTTCACAATCACCAAGAGTCCTTATGCTGACGTTTTGTTGCTATGATGCTTGTCAGCGTTACACTTACAGCATAATCAGTTTCCAGGGTCTTGGTTTAATACTGCAGTCCAGTCGTATTGTTGCATTAGTTTGGGCCTGGTTGAGGACTTTACAGGAAAACTGTTATTTTGCCCATTAAAATGATTCCCACAGCAGTTTAGCAGCATTATTATACTGTATGATAAAGTACTGCATGTTTTTATGACCACCTCGATAATGAAGAGTGAGGAAAAACATAAGGATGTAACGTATGTTGTTGGAAATTTATAATTTTTAATATACACTCAACAACACATTTGGCTTGTCCCAGTCCAACACTTTGAGGCTTTAATTTTCGCTTAGGAAGCAGAAAAATGCGCTACCTTAGCTATTTTACATATTATTGTTAGGTTAAAACTTTACATTGTCAAAATGAAATAAACGCCCCTGGAGGCAAGAAGTTATACACTTATAAGTTTATTCAGTGTAGTTTTATACATTTACAAGACTTCAATCTCAATTTAATCATTCAAATTAAAACATGTCAAACAGAAGTGTGAATGAATAAGCTTTGGTTTTCACAGGACAAGTGAATAATAATTGTTGGATTTTTCAGTTACACTTACTGATCATCAGCACAGCTTGGACAATATGTAATTAACGTCCCTGTTTAATTGATTTCTCTAAATTATAGAAGATTTACAGAATGCAGCAGAACACTGCTCTGTACCTTTAGCAGTTGTCTCTGAAGAGCCTGCTGTGCTTTGAAGTGAAATGTTTCATTGAGCTTTGAATTCAACATCAGGAGGGCATCTGTTCTATGGGTTTAACTCATCGACATCATCAAGCACGATAATTTCTCCCCAGACAGCCTCGAACGAACCGTAATGTCATATGCAGTGGATTGATGGCCTTATGCTTAGTGGGAAATAAATCAATATGCCATATTGACTAAGATTTCAAAATGATGGCATGAAAAAGCACTGCTCGAAGTCACTTTTTGGTATTTTTGGACACATTACAGCCATGCATTTCTTAAGGGACATTTTTGTAGAGTGCATATATGATGCACATTGTCATTTGTATACTCTGTATAGCTTGACCATTTCCTATTTTTATTTTTACATAGGTTTATATTTATTGTTACGCACCAAGTCAAATCAAATTCCTTGTATGTGTAAATCTCCTTGGCAATAAAACCGATTCTGATTGTAGAGTAGCTGATGAATTGAAGATAACTTTAATAACAATTTGTCCTCAGCTGAAGGAATCAGATTGACTGGTCAGATAATATGCACAGCAACAGACTTTAATAAAAATTAAAGATTAAAAAGCCTTATTTCAGTGCAACGTTGAACAATCAAGCTCAGACACAGTGTCGTATTTTAAGTAAAGCATGACTTCTTACAGTCAGACATGAAGCGAAAAATAAACCAGAGACCGTAGAGGAATATGCATTTACTCATCTTTAACCTTTAGGATCCTGCAGATGCTAACCTGCTGGGTGATTAGTGAATTTCAATCATTACCTCCGCTGAGGATGTTTTATAGTACCATTTGTTTTGTTAGTCTGTAAACAGGATTACAGAAAAACTATTGGCCTGATTTTCATGAAACTTGGTGGAAACGTAGCAAGAGCCAAAGAAGAACCCATTAAATTTTCACAGGCCTGACACAGAAATTATTTTTCACTTTTCATTCATCACTACTCAATTGTAACACCTGTGTCTATGGCAAAATTGATGGTCACGCATGCAGATCAGTGAAGACTGGAATATAATTGGCCCTGGCAAAGGTTTGCTCTCTCTGAGTACCCTTCTAGTTTCATATTTAAATGGAAAGCAACAGTCAGACATTTCAATACTATAAAATTATTAACAAGATTATTTTTCCACTACGGTTATTCATCAAAATATGGCAAATGTATGCATAACCACATAGAATAATCTAACAAATGTTCAGTGCAATAAACTGTGTTCCAGTGTTTGACCTACATCAAACAAAACTCACTCATAAAGTTGGACAGCTAATTTTGCTAGTTTCTAATTATAATTTGTTTTAATAAACAATATCACACTACAATAATTTCATCACATGATTCCATGATTATTGTGGAAGTTTGCATTTCACTAGGCTAAGGCTCAAATGTGGATGCAAAGTCTGGACCCACAAAGTGGTTTCTCTGCTTTCTGGTCAAAGTTTGGTCAAAAGCACATTAAAATATTTTAAAGGAGCTATATGTGTTTTCAGCGGCCACTAGTGGAGCAGTTTAGATTGCCACCAGGAGTGTGCTAGTACACGTGCTCTCATGAGTGAGCAAAATCTGACGCATAGACAGACTCATGGACAGACAGCATCACAAAACATGCTGGAAATTCCCCCTGCAACATTACAGAAGTATTTTTATGAGCTTGAGGTTGAACTAATCCATGCTTTTACTTAATGTGTCTTCCACTGTGTTGTTCAATTCAATTCAATTCAATTTTATTTATATACCGCCAAATCAGAACAGTTATCTCACAGCGCTTTTCATAAAGAGCAGGTCTAGACCATACTCTGAAGTTTTTTACTGAAGCCCAACAATTCCCACCAAGAGCAAGCACTAGGCGACACAGGCAAAACAAAGCCGAGGTCTCTCTGTGACTCAAGCCTGTCTGATGTTGACCGTGTTTCCAACTGACATTTATTGAATTCTCCTTTGGCCTGACGGGCTTCAGTACATACAGTTTTTCTTGTTGTTTTTTATCCTTATGTGGAGTTTATGTTAGAGTCTGTGTTTTGCTGGGAGCCGGTTGTTTTGTGGTGTTAGTGGTGTTTTGTTAGCTGCGGTGTTGTTGCTGCAGAACGCAAGATGCTCACACATGCAGAGAAACCAACCTAATTCATTCACATAAGAAACAGAATAGTGGCTGTTCCAAGCAACAGAGAAAACAGGTGTGGCGTTTATTTCTATGTGAGGTATGTATGGCCTGTTGACAAATAGGCAGTGGGTGATTTATTGATGAGTGATTTATTTGAAAAACTACATAATTGACTAATTACTATTTTTTTCCAATAACAGCACCTTTTGTCATGTTTTGTGACTTGGTGTCCTCTTTGTGTTTCATAGCTGATACACTGCAGTGAGCCTGGACACATGAAGCTCAAGTTCCTACAGATCTTAATGGAATGCAGCCAGATAAATTATTAATGTCAAGGTGAGAATGAAAGAAGGCAATACACACACATACTTTCTCAACATTGTCTTGTCATTGGTCCAGTACAAATCCAGCTTTTTGCTCTTGGCAGTTAAACCGGAGTTGCTCTGTTTGACTAACTTTAATGTTAGTTAGTTAATGGAATATTTCAACCTTTTTTGGGAGGCATACTTTTTTGCATTCATGCCGAGAGTTAGCTGAGAACATCGAAAGCTACCTCTCTCATGTCTGTACCCTAAATATGAAGCTACTGCCAGCAGCTGGTTAGCTAAGTTTAGCATAAAGACTGGAGGAAACAGCTTGCCTGGCTCTGTCCAAAGTCATCAGAATCCACCTTCCACCACCTGTAAACTTCATTATATCTCATTTGTTTAATAGATACAAAAACAACAGATTGTGTTTCTACTGGGGGTTATGTACATATTTATATTTTTTTGTATTTATAGGTCAGGCACAATAACTTCTGGGAGTCTCCACTAGTTGTCTGGCAAAGACTCGAGGAAGTTGGACAGAGGCAGGCTAGCTGCTCCCTCTGTTTCTGATCATTTTCCTAAATTACACTACTGGCTGTGCACAAATAAGTACGATATCAATCTTTTCATGTAACTCTAAAAGGAAGCAAATATGCGCATTTCCCAAAATGTCAATCTGTTCCTACAAGTGTCTTTTTTGCTTGTTCTCACCCAGATATGGAACTGTTGACCTATAGATAGGAGTTTTTAAACCTTTTAGGCTGCTGCCTCCATCAATACAGTAATGTATCTCACATTTATTTATCTTTAAGTGGTGTTTGTCATGGATGTCAATGACAAGGGATTTTTTTTTTTGCTTTTTAGAGCTTCACACGTCCGCTAACATGATAAGGGCACAGAGGGGAGCATTCCCAAAACACTCCTGATTCCACAAAAAATTAATTTACCATCACTAAAATCTTGCATGATGACATATTTAACAGCAATGATTGGTCATCATAATACAATATGTAGTATTTCTCTTGAAGAAATATTTTTTGCTTACACTTATACACAATTCTTGTCATATTCATTTCACCCACAGTGCCAAATAAAACAAACCCCAAAAGTCGAGGGGATTCAGTATCCTTTTAAAACAATAATACCCACACAAAATGTGAAATACATATAATGGATTTTAACCAGGTATTGAAAACTACATATGTTGTAGAATTAGATATAGCGTTATAACTAGGATCACTAGTTTGCAAACCAACCATTAACATTATATTTACACAAACATTTACTGACCATGCCATTAAAGTGGCAGCTAAAAAAATGTTTGTGGAAGCTTATTTTTGGGGAAATGTGTTTTAATATTATATGTAAATATGGGAGTTCCCAAAACACCTTTTTTCAAGCTGAAGCAGCAAAAGCATGTTTTTGGGCTCCTGTGAGAGGACTGAACACAGCAGGAAACAAAAAAAGTGTGTGATCAACACTAAGAATGCAAAATAAAACAGAGAAAACGTTCCAGTTTGAAAATAATTACAATAATACTTTTCAATTCATATAGGTAAAGTTGAACGTCATCCTCTGAAGCTGTCTGAATCCTCTGAGCTAATGTGAGTCAAAGTCTTCATTTAGTTTTTTTTGTAGAATTTTTCAGTTAAGTAAAATTATTGGCCAGGAAGTGTGGCAACGTCCAACAGTAATGATGAAGAGAATATGGGCTTTCTTAATAGCATAAATTTGCATTTTGCCCACTGCAGAACTTAAGGCAAATTACACCTCTCTTCCTGCCAGATTCTAGTCTGCTGCTGAAATAAATATTTCTAATGCTGCTTTTGACACTTAAATAACACAAGTCAGAGTTTTAAATTTGTAACAAAGCTTGCTTTATTGATTAGCAGTTTATCCCTCCTTTGTCTTTGAGTCTCAGAGTGTTAAATGTCACTGTGGCTGAACCTGGTAAACTGCAGCTCACTTTGAGCTCTCACTTGTGAGCTGCAGTTTGGAAAAAGACCTCTGCATTTCTTGTTCCAGTGTCACTTGT
This sequence comes from Lepomis gibbosus, assembly GCA_029875015.1. Classification (NCBI taxonomy): domain Eukaryota; kingdom Metazoa; phylum Chordata; class Actinopteri; order Centrarchiformes; family Centrarchidae; genus Lepomis; species Lepomis gibbosus. The sequence goes on along the minus strand of JAPMOB010078584.1, from coordinate 21,316 downwards.
GAATACCTTCTATGTATGCATTTATACTTCACGACATTATGTATCACATTATTATCATTATAGTATGAATGTTTAGGTCCACACAACAAAAACATCAAACTTTAGAACGAAGTTCTCTTTCAAATGTACTCACCCTCTACCAAAAGTTTACAGTCTCAAAGAAGGATGGGGATGGCGCAATGGTTAAGACTGTCCCTTTGGTGTGAGAGATCCGGGTTTAATCCCCCACTGTGACCCAGCTGCCATTGTGTCCCTTAGAGAGACACTTAACCCCTAGTTGCTCCAGAGGTGTGCGACCTCTGACATGTAGAGCAGTTGTAAGTTGCTTTGGATAAAAGCGTCAGCTAAATGAATAAATGTAAATGCAACCAAGCACTAAAAATGTGACAGTTTATTCTGCAGAAATACACTATCTAGCTAGATTGACTGTCTGTCCTTTTTCCCAGTGGTGATCTTTTTTGGTAAAAGTTGAAATTGAAAACTATTTACTATAACTATTATAGAAGAATTAATGAAAACAAGACTGAGCATTTTCATAATCACCGGCTATGACTATGAACACAGCACAAAAAAAAGTATAAATACTAATATCACTAAGAAAACTCTGCATAACTAAATGCTCAATGTTTGAGAGGATGTGCACAGTCATTATCTCATTTGTATTTTCTCCATATTTCTCTTTTTACTTTGTAATTACATAAGCATTTTCTGAGCTGTACTCAGAAGTGAACAGGAAGTATCTTCAGCATGAAACAGCTTTTGGATTTGTAGAATTAAAATGCATGTTGAAATCTGTAGGAAAAAAAGTCTGGATATTTTCCAGTTTAAATAATCACCGTGTAGGCTTTACATTCATGTGCTCTAGTAGTTGCACGTATCATATTGTCAACAGTCAAGAGGCTTTGTTTTTCAGAAAGCAAAATATTCAGGTTGTTCAATCATAGCATTTTGTAAGTACTATTGGGGGCTCTATCGAGTCAATTACAAATTCTATTGTTATCTTCTGACTATTTCAGAGTGTGTAATTTATGAAAACTCTGACTGTGCTTGAAAACTCAGACCTTGTGCTATTGTTGACCGGTGGCATAAATAAGTTTGAATGAAGGCAGTTTGCCTTGGATGTGTATCAACTCTGCTGGCACATGCAGGGTCACACTGCAGCATCAGCTAGCACAGATGTATTTCCTATCCCTCGGCTTCCCGTTGCCTTTGTATCCAGTGCGGGATAGTGTGAGCAGGCAGAGACAGAGCAGGAGAATGAATGGGCGGCAGAGGCAAACGCGAGGTGGACCAGAGAGATTAGCTGGGAAATTGACACTGACAAATCTCATACATTAAGGCTTCCTGGGAGGCAGCTATCGGTAGAAGAGACGGCAGGTACCATATCCCATAAATGGCACTGGGTTTCTTTAATACTCTGCAGCACATTGGAAAGCTGAACCACCCTGTCATCTACAGCACGAAAGATAAGAAAGCCAGGTGTGCTCAGAGACATTTCATTTGACTAATGTGTTTACAGCTAGAATAATGAATGGAGTGAGGAAGATGAGAGTAATTAATTTGAGCTGTTCTAGCTAAATAACAAAGCAAATATGGGCAAAACTGTTTCATTCCCCTTTGGAACTAGAGCCCCCCCCCTTTCTTGCCTGCTTTAATGAGATAAAGCCAGCCTTCTTTGATAAGGAGTCCTAGTTACTTTTGTTATTAGCCTAGCAGCCTTTTGATCTGTTCTAAGAGTGTTTGCTTACATTTTCTTTATGGAAATTATGGAAATGAAAGACAAAGTTGCATATAGTATTTACCTACATAGTCCATCTTTTGACTGTTCACAGAGCCAAAAATATGATCTTTAATTTTTTTACAAAAAATCATATTTTTCTTTAAATACTACAAAATGTAATTAACCACTTAACAATTTTATTTTCATTAGGTAATGTTAAGACTTAGAAAGCATATTTTTACTCTGTAAATCTTTTGAAAACTGTAGCTATGTGATGCGTTTCTTTGCATCCTGAGAGCAGATTCTAATTACCAAACATTAACATCTCTTCGGCCTTTGAAGCTGCACTACTTGTTTGCTGAGTGTTATTCCCAGTGACTTAACCCCGCTCAAGTGGTTTGTGGTGTGTTCCGTCTATCTTTATTTATTTTGGACAGTGAAGTTGTTTTCCTGAAAAAGGACATGTGCCTTGCTGTTGCCTAGCAACAAAGTGAGTCCATGGGACTTAGCACCTTGAAAGATCTCTTCCCTTCGAGTAACTTGAAACTTGTCCTAGATGTTTGAAGATACCTTTATTTCTGTAATGATATGCCTTTTGCAATAATGGAGAAATTAAGATGGTTGAGTTATTTAAAGCACACTTTTTTATATTATCTTTCTATCACAGTGAAAACTGTTATTTACATCTGAACAATAAAGGACACTTGTTTGAGAATCACCAGTTGCACATTTTAGACAGAGAGGATGGATGGTTTGAAAGACATGTCAAGGAAGCCATTTACGGCCAGGTTGAGAAGCCATCGCTGAACAGAGGATGGGGTCTACGCCACCACTTATCCCTCACCTACAATGCTGTCCTTTCATCACTTCCCAGGAAAATTAAAAGGCATTGCCTCTTGGCCACAGGGGAAGATGCCAATGATGGTCGTTCAGACTTGGTTCTAACGACAATAACAGCCGTCACCAGGAGCACCAACGAACCAGCAGTATCGATGATCTTGGTAAACGACCCCACAGAGGTTAAATAGCTGAGTTTCCCTACTAGTCAGTTCAGAACTGAAGAAGTCTCTTGAATGAGGGATGAAATGTCTCCTATTATCTTTGACTTTAACCTTCTTTGGATCACTATGACCTGAATGACTGAGAATCTTCAGAGACAGCAGCTTTATATAGACCATTTTTCATTCAGAATGGTGAATTCATCAGATTTTTTATTTTGGTGCTTCATCAAGAAGACAAGCTGTTAAATATTCATGACTGTGCTGTGTTCTTAAAATAAGGCTCATTAGCACTCCCTGCCTCTTTTCAAGTTCCGCCTTTCTCTTGTCACTCTCAAAAGAGCAACACAAACATGTTACTCATCTCTCACAATCTCTGCGTTCAAAGTGGGTTCCAATATTACACTGAACAATACCTTTATGTTGAAGTCAGATCAACTCTAATACTATCACATTTTAATTCCTGCTCAAGTACCCGTAAGAGTATTGATTGAGTCAGTTTAAGTGTTGTAAAAAATGTTGTTGTTGTAATAACAAAATTGATTTCTTAAAATTATAGAAACATATGTTCCTTACAGGATTACAATTATTTTATTTCCTCCCCAAATAATAAATCAATATGGGCAGAACACCGGCTCAGTGGTGAAACTTTGAACCTCCTTGTTTCAAACCAGCTGGCTGACTGGGTTCTTCCTTTGCATGATCTCTCCTTGTGTGTTTCCTCTGTATGCAGAATTGGAGATGCAAAATTGGAATGTATGTGTTATATGTCTGTTAGTTGTGTGATTTACTGCCAGCCTGTCCATGATGTGACCTGCTACAGTGGATGCTAGGATAGGCTTAAAGCCCCCTGCACCCCTGGACAAGATAAGAGACATTGAAAATGGATGTAAATGTAGATGGATGGATGTAAATGTAGATGGATGGATGGGTTATTTTTCATGAAAATTTATTTATTTATTCAGGGTAGTGTGCTAATCAACTTCTCTTCATGCTGGCAAAATGACAACTGGGAAATGTTACGCTAAACTACAGTTGCTTTAGGGAGGAACAGTAAGAACTAGCAGCCTGATATCACCAGAATGGTGTGTGCCTAGCATGCCAGAGTCTTAAGTTATTTTGCATGTTATCATAACACCTTCACTGACGTAGTATAAAGACCGACAAAGTCGATGTAGGGAGGAGGTAAGGGTGGATGAACGGGTCAAAACAAATACAAACACGGCTGTTTATTTCCCATGTGAAACCAAAAGTAATTTACATAACGTAGTTAACTTACATCACATATGTAACTTATATCTGTAACTTAACATACTTATTTTAACCTTAAGAAAACTAATTTTGGTGCCTATATCTAATTCATATATCTAATCAAAATGGTTACTATGACAATGAAGGTCATCTGACTATGACGAAGAAGGGATAAAGGCCCTTTTCAGTGAACAATACCCAACATAAGTTCTGGATGTCTTGATTTTCCCCAATCCAAAGTCCAAAATTGAAATCTTTTCCATTTACAATTATACAAAACAGTGAAACACACTGGAACCAGTAGACCAGTAAACCAGTAAATGTTTGTAATGTTTGCTTGGTAACTGATTTGAATGACAAATAGATCAAATTCGTTGTTGAAGTTGTTGTTGTCTGTCAATCAATTTATCTTTTATGTCAGTTGGATGAATTCCATATGGAGAAAAGGCCACCCTAATGTCAGCTCAGATTCAACCTCAACCAGATTCTGAACTGGGAATTTCCTAAATTTAACGTGATTCAGTTCAACTTCATTCAGTCTTTAAACGCCATTAATTTAATTTTAGTGGAGAATACAATTAGAATTGTGTATTTTTGCATCTGTGTCAACCTTGATTGGCAGTGTAGTGTGAATTCGGAGCACTTATTGAATTTAAAACTTTAATTAAAAACAATTAAAATAGGTATTAGTACATTTTTACTAACCCATCAGTTGCATTCTGTGCACATTGTAAAAGTCCAGTTTGTTTCATCGTGAAAAGCTTCAGCATTAAACACACACACACACACGTATTTTCAATAAGTTGTTTCTGCAGGACGTAGGCTCACCTCACTTACATGCTTGGTCCACCCAAAGGCAACCTATTAACATCCGTTTTCATATTTCATGACCTAGTTCATCAAACTTTTATGCAGTCCTGCTTCTACACGTTTGTATTTTAGTGCAAAGTTATGTCTGAATTCAAAGCTTTACCTTTACGTCTCTTGCTAGAATCTTTAACAGAACTCAAAATTGAAATGATAGACTTATTCTTTAGCAACCAGGTTATTCATGACCTCTATGCATACATCCTCCCTATGGCTATCCAACAGATCTTGGATGAATCGTTAGATGTGAAAGGACATCATTAGTGGTGCAAAATGATTTCACAGAGCCAAAAACCTGCTGAAAGCAGACGATGGGCCAAACGCCAGTGGTTTCTCTCTCTCTCTCCGGACATGGCATTCAGGCTGCTGTGCCACTCTAAAGTATGTCTTGGGTAATGTGCTGCCCTCAGATTGCTGGAGTCCTACTGAGCCTGTGGGGCACACGGTTAGTCTGTGCCCAAAACTGATATGCAGTGGCCAGAGCCAAGAACCAATAGATGAAGAGAAAAAAGAAGAAGAAGAAGAGATGGGGAGGAGTTTGGAAGGAAAATGATAAAGAGAATACAAAGGTGTGTGTCCATAGTGTGCAGGAAACAGTGTTAGAGTTTTTGTGTGCTAAAACAGAATATATTTGCCACTGAATTATTGGAACCCAAATGTTTTTCCAGTGACCTATACCAGTATGGTTTCTTGTAATTCCTGAGAGGTCCAATGGGAATGAAAGATATTTTTAAAAAGGGTGACTCTGAATGTGGCAATAACTCGGAAGAGCCAAAATGGCAAAAGCCATGAACTGAGAATTTGCAGTATTACTGAGTAAACCACTGGGGATTTCAGTTTGACCACAGTTCAGTGTGACACACAGTTTTATACGATAACATAGCATAAATTCATACTTAGCCTATGAGCCACTGCTCTTGGATTTTGGATCTTCTGATTGCCTCCTGATAGTACCAGAGATATTTTTAGTTACAATACCTTTGCAAAAGAAAAAAACCTGTGGCGGTTAAAAGCTCAAACAAATGCTCGGTCTCCAGTAGTCAATGGTAGAGCTGTAGGCAATGCCTTTTGATAACATTGCATATTACACTCTTGGTTATTTTGTTTGCTGGCTTAGGAAGAGTTACTCACTTTCACAAATATTGGTTGCTACTAGTCCAAATAATATGTAACTCAGAACAATGGTTAGAAATCCAGTTGTATCTGCTTAGGGTGAATGAACTTTACAGTTTTTCGAGGAAGGAGAAATGTGTTGGCTGCATAACTCACTATAAATGTACATAAGTCACTACAGAGTCAATCAATCTCTACCAAGAATCTGTGCTCCAGGTTAACATAAAATATACAAGTCCCTGCATTTTAATATATGTTTCATTTATGTTGCGCTCTGTTAGACCTTCAGTGTTGTATGTAGCATGGAATAAAATCACAGGTAGTGAAAATCTAGCTTTTGTTAACATATCAGGTCAGACTGTGAAACATTGAATTATTATTTCAAACTTGCTTGGTTTCAGCTAGCAAATGTTTTACAAGTGTTTGGCATTTTTAAATTTAGATTTTAATTAGTATCCATCAATGGGTTTTTATGTGTAATCTACCAATTGTCACTTGAAGTCATGTGGTATGTGTTTCGGCTAGATGTTGGCTGGCATTGGAAAATATAAAGGGCATGTTAAAAAAGGAAGCACTGCCAGGAGTCCAGGCAAAAACAGGGTGGTGTTTAGTAACAAAAATGTTAATGAAATAAAAAAAGACAGACCTCAGGGAGTTAGACAAACGAAATAAGAATTAACAAAATATTTAAAGGGGAGAAGCGAAAACAAAATAAAAAGAAATCAAAAGCTATAGCCTACAGTCTCACAGCAAGCTGAGACCTGCTCTCCTACTACTTATAGATCATTTTACTTTCTCTGCCTCACCTAACTGGAGCCAGCCATCTGCTCTGGTAACCACATGGTGAGCATTAATTGATCTTTCCTTTGTTACTGCTAAAAGTCTCAATTAATCTATGGATGCCCAGGCAAACCTGTAATAAAATATGTTATGTGAAACTGAACATCAAAAAAACATCTTGAACATCAGGGCAAACTCCATTTTAACAATACATAACCGTGTGCAGCACAAATGAAACTAAACATCTTAAAGTTGTGTTCAATTATTTGTGTAATCTGACTGGTAAGTTAACACATTACCTGAACCATTGGACTGAAATGATTTAAGAAAAAAAGCCTGTTAATGTTGGTAATACGCCTTTTTTATGGCACTTAAAGCAAATATATATTCATTTTTTATAGTCTCACATTGGGGGCTATAATCCCTGTAATAATTTGGTTCATTTAGGCTAAAATATTGGTCATGTTTACAGTTAGTTCAGTATCTTACTTTTTTCTTCACAATTTCTTATTAGCTGTGATGAAAGTCAGCTCTCGTGTAGACATGACCCTCTTAGCACTGCAATCTTGACTTAATTCCCTGCCATATTTCTTACTGTCACTCTGCAGCTTGTGTTATCGTCAAAACATGCCACTATAGGCTTTACCCTTAAATATAATTTAAGGCCTATATACACAATGTGGCAGGCAGGACACACCATAAAGAGTTCCCATAGGGAAGTGAAGAGAATACCAGTTAAATGATCTTGCCTCCTCCAGGACAAAGCAGCATTCATTCACTGAAGACAGTCTAGCCCTGAGGAATACAGACAAACATCACGTTATTGAGAAGAATAAGGTGAAATATATGGGGCTTCACAAACAAGGTTTATACCACTCCCATGATACCCTTCTACTGCCTTTGTCACCCATTAATTATCAATGTGGACTCATAACATGGTTGATTACTGCCTTAAATTGTCTCGGCAGCTATGGATCCACAGCCATTTTCACAAGGAAATTATGAACTCAATGAAAAGTCTGACAATCATGATGATTGATGATGTTTGTTTTATTGGAGTCTGTTCATCTGCACTGGGCACGGGCGGGGTCCTTGGAGAGGGCCATCAGTGTGATGGCTCCAGTGTACACATCTCATGACTCACAGTTTCCCAAAGTGCTCACAGACATATAATTTTTGAAAAAGAAAAAAATCCAAAGCAATATAATAAAAACTCATTAAACCTCAGAATGGAGGCCCTGTAACAGATGTTGTTTTGCCTCCATTTTGTGCAGCAGACCATTTAAACATCATATTTAGTGTATACAGAAATCAAAACATGCAGATTCCACCAACTATTTTCTGTCAGTTACCACCAACAGCTTTCTTATGCAGCCTTATTTGTGTCTTTTTCAAAATAAAATTATTTTCACTGACCCAGACAGATGCTCTTGTTTGATGAGCTTGACCTTTGCTCTGGCATGTCTATCCGTGCTACTGGCCACTACCTTCTGAGTGCCTCCTCATGCCTCATTGCCCTCTGGTGGCCCACACTGTGGGCTGACTGGAGCGCTACTTCTCCTCATCCCAATATCCACCTGTGGGGTGATTGAAACAAGAGTGAGCTCTTGTCAGGGCCTCGGCCACCATGTAATTGAATTCTACCTTGTTTCACAGAGTGCAACAAAGCATAGCACTGGATAGAGGGTAAGTATACTCAGCACTTAGAGACAAACCTGGGCCACGACTGCTCAACAACAAACAGAGGCACATGGTATTGCTTGGTATCATTTACAGACACAGTCAGCCACCATCAAAGTGAAATACTGGAGCTGCTGTCTGTTTGATTGCTTTGGGCCTGGCAGGAAGCCTTTTGCTTTTTTTCAGTGAATCCAAATGCATGGAACTGTTTAAATGGATCTACAACAACATACTATAGTCATTGTTTAGAATGCTTAGGCTTTGTTTTTGGTTTAGTTAGTTTAGAAAGGTGGACATCAATTCACACACAACTACAAAAAATGTCAAGGCTGACACAATCAAGTCTGCCTTTATTATGTCCAATTGTGGCCTTTGATGTAAAGATAGTAATGATGCTGGAGTCCAGGTGACTAAACATCATAATTCAAACAAAACCAGCACAATTAATATAAATAATTTTATCAGAAAAAAACACAACTAAAAATTAATAAATACGCAACATGAAATAAAATTAAAAAATATACATACGAATTTTAAATTGGACAATCAGCTTAGACTTTGTGGTGGTAGACTTTGTAGACGTTGTGGTGGTTATTTATTATTAGAATATACCATTTTAACTTCCAATTTCTTGCACAACAGAATGCAAAAGAACAGATTGCCATATTGGTACTGATTCTTAGCAAGCACAAGATGGAAACACTAGCTTCTGAGTTCCCCCAACCTTATGAATGTGGTGGTAGAAGGTGGACATATTTATTGCTCATTATAGCAGAATTCTGCCAGGTGTCTTTTAATTTATTGTAACAAATGGGAAACTGGATTCCTCTGACTCTTTGTATAATTGGAATCACTATCTGAACTGTGTTTGTCTCAAAGGGACTTTGTTGATAGTGAACGTTGGTGAACAATGTATTGCAACAATTTGAGGTACATACAATCAGACCACTTACAGTTGTAAATAACTGTACTCTACAGAAAAACCATAGTATTGGTCATTTGTTTAAAAAAGCTTAAAACAAGCTATTATTACGGTTAGTAGTAAAGCAGGAAGTAGTTTTTATACTGCAGAACAATTTTTAGGGAGGAGGTTATGATGGATAGACACAGAGGTGTAAAAAGTATCTTACTTGGAGATTGTACACCCAATTAATGTCATGTCGTAGCCCAACATACAACTATGTTGTAGGTGCCTAAAGATTTTAGGAATAAGGACTTCTTCCTTATAAGTACTTCTGTAAAGACTGCTTACCATTACTCATCATCTCTAGATAGAAGTTCTTCCTTCCCATTGACACTATATTTATATGTTCTATGTACATTTTCTCATGCTTACCATGTGCAGCATTACAAGATAAGTAACTCTGAAGGTTCTGTCCAGATCAACCAGTAACTGTGCTGCAGCCAAATCACAGATACACAAACAAAATAGGAAAAGTGCTTTTCCACATAATTCATGTCATAATCATTTTGAAAAAATAATTATATAGCTGACAGATGTCCTTATAATGCAAACAGTTTTAGTAATAACTAAAAAATGGCTGTTGTTTATACAAGCCTTCAACTGCAAATCAGATATGAAAAGAATGCGTCTGGCTTTGGTTCAGGGAATAAAAGCAGTCTTTTTCTGTGTAATTGTTGGTTCGTCTTGTCTTTGCCAATTTCATCCCTGGCATCTCTGCACTACCCTGGTCGATGGGAAGGTGTGTGTGTTCTTTATGTTTTTGAGTTTAAAGAGGGGTCCAAGCAAGCACAATTCCAGTCTTTGGAGGGCAAATGGGATTACATTGTCAAGGCTGTTTCAAGACATCACAGGTGTCACTTCACTGAGGCAGGCTCCAGTTGGTGGCCTGTTTGCTGTCAGCTAATCTAAAGAGATGGATTCTCAGTGCAGGGCTCAATCCAGTAAAGTTACTGTGCTTAATGGGTCTGACTCCCCAGGACATTGTTTTAATCTAAAGGTCATCGTGGTCTTAGCTCAAGCCAAACACTTCTCAACCTAGGCTGGTTTGCTCCTCAACCATCCTTGCATAGTGTACTTGAAAGGACATTTTTTTCTGTTAGCACTTCTATAATAATTATTGGGGAAGAACATACATTAACTTTGCCAATTTCAACACAAGAGCAGCATAATTGAAAGGTTTAGAAGCAACAGACAGACAGACATTTCACCCAGAAAACGTGGTTACTTTGCTGTTCAAAAATGCAGTGTAGACTCCCAATGCTTTCTGTTCCCAAGGATGATCTTCCTAAGGTTCAAAGTACCAATTGTTTGTTTTTGAACAATCAGTGCAAAAACAACAAAACTCGCTAATCACAATTTCCTGGAATAGCATCTAAAAAAAGGTACAGACCAAGCTCAAATCTCTGGGTCTAAAAAGTGAAGCCAATGTGGTAAGGGCGTCACTCTTTGTTCAAAAGTGGTGGGGACATAAGGGCTCAGATTAGCTGTGTGATGATACATTTGGGTCATGAGACATGACAATGCTCGGGAACAAGGCAATACTTTAAGCACTATTTAGATAAATATTTAAATACATAAGATTTTGAGCATTAAACTTGTAATTTCCTGCATTCTGGAGACATTTTCTGCTCCAATTTACAGTGGAAATTTCTGTATATGAGGGAAAACTATATTCAATTGCAAGTTTTCTTATTGTGCAAATCAACCTTTCTCAGAGCATTTTCATTTGTTAGTTAACATTTCTTGAAGCAAGCTATTTTTCAGAACATTTTTAACAAATGCTTTCAAAAAGTGATGGGGACATGTCCCCAGTATCCCCATTGTAAATGACCCCTATGCAATACGGAAGTGCCTTAACGTCTATCAGGGGGTGACTCCGGTGGTTGCAAAAGGATGTCTAAATCCATTAGAAATAATGGAAAAATTCCCTTACCTCCCACTCGATTTATTAGCTCAGTAAACACTTTTCTTAATGAGTTATGGTCTCAATCATTATTTTCAAGTCTTCTTCAATACAGCATGTTCTTTTAGAAAATGATGGTCCCATTTTGAGGAAAATAGATGATAAAACAGTGCTTTAGGGTGGGACTACCTTGTGCTTGACAAGTAGCTACCATGGCAACCTGTTAATTAGGCTTGAGGCAACTTTGCTAATTCTTTCGATCCTAGAACATTCCAGGCTAGCTTTACCAACTGAGCACAGTGCTTTGTTGTCATTTGATTATTTGCAAATGCACAACACTAAAACATAATAACACCTGAAATAGCAATGGTCTTGTTTGGGGTCCGCAGCTCCTATTTCCCACGTGGTGACAAACTGAAGTCAAAAAAGGCAGGATTCCTGACCTCATGAGGCGCTGTAGTTCCTATTACTATTTTGGTCAAAAGGACCAACAGTCAAATAATGAACAATCATATATCAGTGAGGTTGAGTATGTTAGAACTTCACTGTACTTTATAGTGCTATTGTGCTGTCTTTGTCAATAGTGCACCCCTCTTCTCCCAGCAGTCTCCCACCACGGGAATCTCTGTATCTGCTGCTTGGTGGCAGAATTCTACTGCTTCCTGCCACTTTGTGGTTTCATGTTACCTCTAAAGTGACAGGTGGCTCATCAGGTCTCAGATAAAGTTCTTACTCTTAGAGAGTCTGCTTGCCCGCTCTAATTTATCTTAGGGATTTCTTGTGCTGCATATATTTTGTTCTTTGAGCAGCCAAGCATTAAATTGCTTTCAGTTGGGAACAGGTCGTCTGCCGGGGTCGCCAAAGCTGTGGCTGGTTTCCAACGAGATGGTTTGGCAGCAAAGCTAACACTGTAATTAGGGTCACCCAGCTCTGGAGCTGTTGGTGGGCCAAAGGGTTGTCACGGTTCTATGGTGCGTTTGAAAGTCACTTAAGGGATGGTAACACACGACTTCTTAGATTGAAAATCAACAGAACACTAAGGTGCTGCATCATAAAAGAAAATGACCTCGGACCAGCCTTCAAAGGATATTTATTTCTAAAAATGAAATTTTGGAAATATAGGCAAACAGTGAGAAATAGAAGTGTAAAGACAAAGGAAGATATTGAGAGATAGTGGCAGCAGGGCATGGGTAGTGAAAGCCCCATGTATAATGAGTTGTCAGCTTCGTCTCATCGTGCCAGAAGCTGACTTCAGCAGCCTTTGCTGTTTGAGCTTTCAGTAAAGCCTCCTGCCTGTACAGTATGCCTCCCCAAATGTAGCCTGTGGTGTTTTCATGAGGAGGCTGCACAGCATGTGTCCATCTGCAAAAAGCTTTCCAATGTGTCCAGTGGTGGAGAGAAGAAGGAAAACTCAAGAGAGCTCTTTTCAGCTCATAGTAGTCTCTTTGGCATTGCAGAGCGGAAACGCCTCAGAGAAAAGTGCAAAGAAGCAACATTTGGACAGCTGCGCAGCAGAATTTACTGATATCTTGCATTGTGATTTCTTTGTGAAAACATGGGAACTTGACCACAACGGCTAAAGGGATACTGAAACTCCTTCTAAAAAAAAAAAGAGATTTCAACAGTAATATGTCTTTCATCTCTGTAGAAGCGCTATTGCACATAAGCTATTTTTGCTTTGAAGCTAAATCTCTGGTAGAAACATGGAGGGCTAGAAGTTGCTTCATCACTGATTAATTAGATTTCAAACTGTAATATGGAGCGCTTACTGGACTGAATATGGTTAGAAAAGCACAGTGTACTATCATAGACTGACAAGCCTTTCAGTGCAATGAAGACTGTCCATTTTATGCTGAGGCATGACAATTTTCGTGTGCATTATAGTGTGCAATTTTACTCCCCTTTTAGCCTGTATTTAACTGGGAAGGTTGGCTGGGAAATAATTTATTTTTCATGCGTAAGGGCACATAGGGGCATACAGGAGCAGTTACTGCTACACTGGAGCAGCTTTGGTGGTTTAACTGCTTTGCTCAAATGTACATCAACAATTGTTTCATAAGATGCTGGTCTCACAAAATCGTATGAAATGTGTACAGCGTCTTTGCATGAAAATTGCAACATGAACATTTATATGAAGGTAACATTGTTAGTGGTTTCAAAATTCATTGTTTTTTCCACAGATATGATCAAGAAACCTTCTAATTTCCATCTCATTTTACTCATCTTAAGACTGCTGCTGCTCATCTCCTATTATGTTGCATAGATGCTATTGTGCTGTAGCATCTGTCTGCGCTCTAAAGGACACTTTAGGATTTGTGGGATGATTTGATGTAGACACAACTGAGCTTGGAGAATAAACCTGACTGAACAAATCTGAATCTTGGTTATGTTTTAACCGTAGTTCTCTGAGTGAGAAAACAAACTATGGCAAATGCAATTGCAATTTAATTATATTCACAATGGACAAAAGGGGAAAAAAGTTTTAAATTGTACATGATATAATATAAATGCAATCTTATACTAAATGATTTTGGCCAGTAGCACCTGCACAACTCAAATGTGATGAAAGACCCATTCCTCAGTTCTTGATGGTTATGCTGAGGGACTGAAAATGTTTGTCTATCAGAAGATTCTGGTTCTACTGCAATCCAGTGTATATTTAAAGCCAATGTGTTTTCTCTGGCAGTTCTTGTTAATTATTTATCCATTCATTTTGGAATAGAAGAGCCAGTGTTGAGAATAGTGATTTGTTTCAGCTTTTTTTCCTAAAATATTTGAGAAATTAAATTATGACAAAAAAGCAGTCTCACAGCTTATCTTACAAAAACAGTATATGTGGTGTTGGGTGGTAAATAGGTGCTTATATAAAGCGTCCAATCCTGAGTGGCTTGCTAAAATTAAGCAGCAACAAGGGAGTAGCTATTTATTTTGCTTTCATACTCACACATTTAAACACCCACGCACATATGTCCTTGTAATACACGGTGACAGTAATGGAGAATTTAATTGTCTGGGGAAACGGATAAACAAAAGAGATTACTTTGCACGACTGGCATGTTTATAAAGGTAGTGTGGAAGTGTTACCTCAGGCTCCCAGAACCAGCGATCTTCAACATTCTTTTTTAACTATATGGACAGCATTTTATGATGAAACTCTATGAAGTCTGCTGACCAAATCTTCACCTCCTCATTGCTCTATAATTAATGCTCTAAAAATGCATTTATAAATGTCACTCTGTTGATATGTCTCCTGTTAAATACAAGCATTTGGTTTTTGGCTTGATTTCATCATTGCAGACATTTTGATTTAAAAATTTAAAAGTAGTGCTGTTAGTGATGCATTGAAATGTAAATTATTTGCTGAAGCTGAAACCAAAAAAATTGCAGAATACCAAACACCGAACAAATATTTTCACATTTTTTTCCATTTATTTTGCCTTTTTTCTTACCATCGCATAAATTAAATAGTGAAAATGTGCTTTTAACTCAGTGTTTCCTATTGGAGAGACTATGGTGTGTGGGTCCGAGGCCTAAGAGGGTCCCGTAAAGTAAAATCTATCCTTCCATTCATCGTCAACCGCTTATTCTGCGTACAGGGTTGCGGGGGGCTGGAGCCTCCATAAAGTAAAATACATGTGTATATTTACTTTTAATGGACACATGTATGTTTTATACTTTCTGTGAATATAATCCAATTAATCTTATTTCCATACTGTATAGACACCTTATTTTGAAAAACAGATGTTTTCACATGTGTAACCTCGCGCTACATTCATCAAGTCCAACCCAATTTGATAAATAATGTTGTATGAGGTTCTCATATCGTGTAACATGAAGACTTCAGAGCCTCTCTTCAAGTAGGACTCTCATACTGCAACACTTGTCTTTGTATAGAGACAAGCTGACAGGATAAAGTCCTAACCTGCCTGTCAGTTCTCAATGGTCTGTTTCAGTGGATTTACCATAAACGCCTTCCCAGAAACGATTGACAGAAACACTCAAAGCGGGACAGGTCGTTAGCCTTTTCTAAGAAGTCAGCCACAGATGGTAAGGATGTTCTAGGAGACAATTCCCCAGAACAGGCAATTTTTGCATCTTTCTCGGACACTTTAAAATGCTTCCACACTGCCAACATGTCAACGTAATTGTTCGGGAACATTTATTCAGTCTTTTGACCGAACACATGAAAGTGCTTTTTGTGCTATTTTCTGCCGATTAATTTCGGTGACTGAACATTCGGCGCATCCCTAAATGCTGAATAGAGGAAGTATTGATTTGTGTTTGCAAGTTAATTTTTTTTCATTGATTGAATCTAAGTCTGGAACATAAATGTGTAACTGTAAATTTTGAATGTCAAGACTTTCTGGATCAATGTTTTAAAGAACTTCTACTAGAATTTTTAGCACAGACTGTCTCACATAAAGAAGGTTCTGGTAGGCCTGTTCCCCCCTTCCCCCATAGTTTACCAGCACTGGTGAGATTTAGGTTCAGTGCCACAGACGGTAGATATGTTATTTATCTCCTCCATATTTAAATAGGAGTCGCCCTGGGATGCAGATGGTACATTAGCTGTAATAAACTAGAGCTGACATCAGTGGTTTTGTGAGGGAATACAGAACTGAGCAGAGAAGGCCTCGCTGTTTTACGCCCTACATTGTTCGAGGGTCGAAAGGTGTCTGATGTGCACAAAGTGTGTTCACTCACCTCGTACAAACAGATCCCTTTAATAACTCTGGACAGGTTCTCATTGCCCCCAGTGAAGCATCATATATTGATGTGGAGAGAACAAAAATTACTGTAAGCTCTGACCCCTTTGTTCGCAGCGCCAGCATTAAAGTTGCTGAGTGAGGGCTTCACATTGAGCTATGTTTTATTGTAACGCTCAGCAGAAATGATTCAAGTGTGTACACACTCACTGACTGTACACCATCACACATGCATCCTCCCATACAACTGCACATGCGCTACAACAGGTCTAATTAAGATTTCTGTCAAGTTCTGGAGAGTCACAAGAAGATGTGTTGGTCATCAGAAAATTGTAGGAGCAAAATTAATTAAAGATTCTTTACTTTCCAAGTTCTAAAACTGACAGACAAATCTCACTAATCCTGTCAGCTTCTGTATATTTGACAGTCACGCCAAGATGGAAATATTATCACAGCCAATTATTATCTGGCAAAAAACATTTATTACCTAAAGTTACATCTGCAATCTGTAATTTTTTCGACTGCTTACTCCACAGCTTGGGGTTTGTTGCTGTCTGTGATGTCTAGGTATGTTTCATGTTTTCCATTCACTGTTTGGAAAGAGACAAGGGACTGGTGGCAGCTGTCTGATAGCCTCTATGCCCCGACGGTCTATAGCTAATGTTGATAATTAAGGGGAGTGAATTGTCATGTAAGTCTCAGCTGTGCAGTAGGTGCTGCTTTGAACCCTGCTGAGTCACAGGGCACCTTGGAGGTGAACACAAACAGGTTTTGTGAAAGTTGGAGGGCGGTGGGTGGGTTGAAACGATTCCTCATCTCAACTGGGTGCTTTCATAAAGCCAAACTCAGGATGTGCATGGAGAAAATAATCATGGAGTGCAGCATATCAAATCATTGCCTGATGAGTAAAAAATAAACATGTCTAAGCTCATTGCTTGTGATGCAATAAAGCACAGACAAACTCCAGGTTCTCAGACTGAGGGGCTCTCTCTATATAGACAAATGCTGTTGTTAAAAGAGAAGAGATCTTAACAAGTTAAAAGAACCTCCCAGGAGATTGACCAGGAGGGAGAAGGAGGGCTGATGGGATGGAAAACATTGGATCACTGCAGTGTGTTCATTGAGAAGAATGAAGGAATAAATTGAAAGCGATGGCATTGCTGGCGATCTTCAAGGCAATGAGACATTATTGATTTCTAAGGAGAAAACGCATTCTCAATGTGTCCAGGGATCTAGGCTTTCTTTCTCTTTCTTATTCCTATACTGACTCGGCTTCTACAGGTTTTAGTCACCAAAAATGACTCAGGAGCGAGGTGATATACAGCAAAAGCCCACCGCAACTTAGGCATGCCGGTCTAGCTTTTTGGAACAGTGAACACTCATCTCAATGGACAGTAAAGGTATGCCTCAACCATCTGTTCCCTTTTGACACAATGCAGTGAATCAGCACTTTAGTTTTTGAAGGAGTGCATTCTGAAAGCCTTTTATCTGTGAGGATGGAGGCAGAGAATTGCTGCGAAGATGATAATCTGTGTCGATATTTAGAGGAAGAGAGCGACGCATTCTGTTATTGCTCCTGAGCCCATTTTCACACAAATTCTGTGAGGCAAACAAGCTGTCCTAAGCTTATTTTTGAAAAAAGTGTTTACAGCATGATGGTTCATTGGCATATGGGTACCACCTGCAAGATATTAGAAGCAAGCATCAGTATTTGGAAGTGTTTTGCAGTTTTTCCAATGAATATCGGATTGAATTAATGAATTTCTGGTGTTGATACTTTCGCACTATGTTTGCACACCTCTGTATTTTGTATGTGTTCCTGGATGCGGGCTATATGAAGCTGAGGTTGTCGTTTCAAGACACAGTGCCTTGGCACTGAGCAATAGTAGTGCAAAGTTATCAGCTCTTTTCATTTCTGGGCTGACACTCTGGGTGAAAGATTCAGGGGTGAGGTGGGGAGCCGTGGATTAAAGATCATATCAAAGCCGGCGAATAGTGATTCAGGAACGATGGCAGAGATAGCAGATGAAGTCTGAGTTTGTGGAAATATGGAGTGCAGCCCAAAGTTTATCATATACAGAGGTTACAGAGGTTTGCAATCAAGCGGATGGTGTGGTGTGTGGTATACTTGTGTACCAATGACTTGGCAAATGTTTGACTTTTATGTTCAAGGACAGCCAAAGCATCCATTGCTACACATTGGTATTTACAGCCCTAAGATCATACCAGAGCAGCACCTAAGTAAACCAGAGGGGTAACCATATGCAGTGTATGCTACAGGAACTTGGGCCGAAACAAAGACCATTTGGGGGGGCACTCAGCCAGACCAGAGAGGCCTTGGGGGCCATGTGGGCCACTTAGGCTGTGTTCAAACTGACTTTAGCCCTGCATGAAAAATGCAGCCCTCTCATTCAATTTTTATAGAACCAGCCAACCAAGGTCATCAGGCAAAAAAAGTTAAACCAGGCTCAATTTTTGATGCAACATGACATAATATGGCAGGGGGCTACATTGGCATATTAAATACATGCAAAAGCACATTCCTACTAGATTACTTTGTAATGTAAATGGAGTATTTCTGCTGTTTACCTAGTGGTCACAATGAAATATACAGTAGTTACAAACATACCATTGTGTAGTGTTTCAGTTTTTTCATTGTTTTTCAGTCTGACCACTCACCAGGTTCCCCACTAAGCACACGAGTGGCTCATTAGGGTAGAAACATGTCCTTTGGAGGCTTAGAGCATCCCAGCTCCAGCACACCACTATAGGTACATGGTTGCTAAGCTTTGGTTTGAGGAAAGGGTCATTAAAAATATTTGTTAAAACATGTGTTGACCATCGACAGTTCAGTCTAGCAATACATAAAGTAACTTTACCCCAATTTTGATGCCATCATAGAAGAAATCTTTTTTCATGTTGTGTTTTGGAAGGTGGGGAAATTTGTCCCCCTTGAATAGCTGTATATCCAAGAATCGCTTAGCAAAGAGAAGATTAAGTGCACACATTAATCCAGGAGTCAGAGCAATCTTGTAATCCACTCAGTATGCTAATTGCCTGTTCTTTCTTCAGCAAAGGGGTTTACAGGCCATTAAATGGCACTGAGCAGTTGACAAAGGATAGCCAACATGCTCCCCCACCCACTCTCCCTCTATTTCTTACTTGGACAGGCTGTTGCACACCCACACAATGCTCCTCCAAAGGAATATGCAAAAGTGTGACACTGTGATTCCAAAGCAGTTATTTGTTTTGCAGTATTAAAGTAAAAGTAGCAAACTGTGCTTGTGTTAAGACCTGACAGTGACAAAACTGAAAAAAACATTTGATATTTTCACTCTGAAGGGAATTCCTTGGACATTTTCCCCCAGCATACCAAAGTTTCCTTGTAACATTTGTCCATATCTGACAGTGGTACAAGTAAATAATGAAAGAGAGCTGAGTGCTATTGTCTCCATCGCAGTCCCAGTCATGCACAACCCTCCCTTCTCCCACTTTGCCCATAAACAAGGACGGCACCAAGGTAAAGTGCAATTCTTAGCCCACTACTGCATGTGTAGTCCCCCAAGTGGCCTTGGCAGCCGCAACATGATGGATGTTGTTTCAGATTGGGTTTCTCGCTACACTGATAAAGTAGCCTTGTCAAAACACATTCAGTAACAATGTAAGCAGATAAAGATAGTTGCAGATAATTAGAAGATTTGCGCTTTGCGTCATTTGTGGTGCCAACTGCCAAGGAACGGGGCTGTGACGGATGACTCAAACAAGAGAATTCGGCATGAAGCCTGACTGCAAATGTAGCTGGTAATGACCAGAGTGTGTTTTTCAGATGCAGCTAATGAGCACGGCCATTAGACATAAATGACATTTTAAAAACCTGGGGAGTAAGGAAATGAAGAAGTACCCCAGATAGACTGCCTGTAGGCAGCAAATATGGGAAGAGCATCTGGAGGATGCGGTTCTCAGTTCACATGGATGACCTCCACCCAGAGTGTTGAGAGTGTCTGTTGAAGACGGAGGCTCATTACATTGGAACTGTCAGAACTATTCGCCTCAATATCCACATGGCATCAATTTGCGCTTATCCTCTATGTTTGACAAATAATCTTTTTATGGGTATATAATTTTCATTTTCTGATGAACCCATTTGCAAGGAGTATTTGCTACTTTGGAAGCTGCTGTAGACCGAGACTGAGGCGATGAAAGAGACAACAGCTTTGACATTGTAGCTTATAGTTTGTGGGGATATGTTGACTCAGTCTTAACCTACATGCTGTATCTAGATAACAGAACAGAGAATGGAAATATTGCACAATAGAAGCACCAGATGGATTTGTTTTCTACTGTTTAAACAGTAGCTCTCAAACATGCCACGAAATCCCAAGAATCTGGAGGCTTATGTTGCAACCAATCACTACGCACCATGATTGATTAGTCATCTAGCTGAATGTGTGCAGATCAGGATGAAAGAAGCTGCTGTAGTGTTTGGTTAGATGTGTGTGTGTGTGTGTGCGTGTATGCGTAAGTGTTTTCTTTTGCATTGTGGCTTAAAAGATTCTCACCAACTTAAGGAATTTATGTGTTAATAGCTACTGCCTAATATTTTAGCTTTTTTTTCATCATTTTAGCCTGGTTAAAGTGGGTAAGACTGGTGGTTGTGTTGGCATTGTGATCAGTTAATTACAAAAATCCAATGAGCATGAAGAATATAATGTAATGTAAAGAATGGGAAACATTAAGATGTGAGAAGAATGGTTTGCTTTGGAACACTTTTTTGTGAGTGGGTGTTTCTGTTTGTTTGTTTTGTTCTGTTCAACCCTGGTTAAAGGATATTTTCCTGGAGTTGTTGTATTGTATGCCATAGTGCAATGACCTTCATGTATTCTCTTGGTATTTCTGAAGGTATTTTGAGTTGATAGTTTCCCGTTGCTCTGAATATGAGGGGGAGGGGGCATGATAAAATGCAGATGAGATGTTAAGGTAAGGCTGTATGTGGGTGGTGTCTCAGGTTGAAAATTTTCCTGGTAGCTATGCAGGTCACACTGGGAAACAGCCTACCATGAATATGCTCCTACCAACATAATGTTGGCAGTGAAAACCTTTTCTGCTCGCTACAGGAGAGAAGTAATTATCCCATTGAAACTAGGCAAGACAAGATATTACAGTTACACCCCTTCTGTATGTTTTGACCCAATTCTGCAATGTAGTAAGTAAAATGCTGTCATAGGTGGTGGCCAAAACTACTAAAATAAGATTCCAAGCAGTGTTGTTTTTGGCAGCCCTTTTAGTTTTAGTTTTAGTCTTAGTCTTTTGGACGAAAATGCATTTAAGTTTTAG
>JAPMOB010078525.1:0-83689 GCA_029875015.1 Lepomis gibbosus | reverse complement strand
ACCTGCCACCTTAATTTTGTTTCCCTTCATATAAATAAAAACATTTCCACCATAAGTTGGTCAGAAAATGTCTCCAGAATTCAGAAAAGTAAGTATTTAATGGGGGGGATAAACCTCTTGCTGTCTGTCGACATGCAATAAATATCGAAAGTTATGTGCAAACACCTGTCTGTTCTACTCATTTCAACTGACTTGTGAAAACTGCAAATCCAAATTCTTTGACATATAGCAATTTTTTTTAACAGTAACGCAAATAGTTAATTTCCCTGGTAATGAGTTACCTTTATTATAGAGTAATTCAGTTACTAACTCAGTTACTTTTTGGAACAAGTAGTGAGTAACTATAACGAATTACTTTTTTAAAGTAACGTTCCCAACACTGATAAACTGTAAATGAATCTACAGTGCTGGTATTTGCCTCTTTCTATGTTGTGTTTCTCGCTCAAAGCTGCCTGTACAACTCTTGGTTGTTGAATTTGTGCGCATGGACATATATTGTGCAGGTGTCAGTTATTGTTTTATTGCGCTCACAAAATATGACATAAATCTGATGCCATATTTCTCTCGCTCTCTTGCGTTTCCAGAAAGCTTGTGCAGTTCAGGTCCTGCTGCCAGTTGGTGAGCCTGACTGCTTTAACATATCAAAGGTGCTGTGCAGGACAAAAGTTCCTAATTATTTCAACGACAAACATCAAGCAACTGCATTTGTAAACCACTCGGGTTGGGGGGGGCTTACTTCACTACAGTTAAATAACAGATTTAAAATATGACTAATCACTTTTGATCATAGTGTTTCACACCATGAAAGTAATACTTTCATGGTTTTAAGTAGATTTTTTCAGTGCAATACATGAAGCACATGAACTCTTCATGACTTCATTTTAGGAACCCCTATGACATTGATATTTTCACACTTGTGACTTTGTCCTCTTCTTGTTCATTTCTGTCTTCTTGCCCACATCTTGCCCTGACTTGAAACACTGCTTCAACTTTCTGTGGGTTTCTTGTGACTTTTTCTCCCACCCTCTCTGTTCTTTTGTGCTTGTTCTGTGTGTGTGTAGGTGTGTGTGTGTGTGTGTGTGTGTGTGTGTTGAGATTCATTAGCCGTGCTCGGTGAGAGGTTTGGGACACATTTTTTTTGCAGTTTTGAAAGCTGTGAAAAAATCTCTGTAATTTGCCAAACACTGGCTTACTGAAGGTCACATGAACAAATAAAAAGAAAAATGCTGGCTACATCAGGAAGGCAATAGAATACGTTATTTATGATTATAATAATTTCCCACACATAACACACTCACAGGTGCACACGGACATGGGTCAACACATTCATCAACAACCTTTTGGCAGAGTAATTGCAACTGGCATGGTATCATTTTCACCTTCACAGATGTCTAGTTTAGTCATTGTGTCTAATTGACTCCTTGCTAGTTAATGTAATCTTATTCCCATGTTTGCTGGGGGCACTATTGGTCAAATTATACTCAGTGGGACATGGCTTGAAGTTGTGTATGGGTCTCTGTGTGTATGTTGGATAACGAACATGGGACAGCCATACAGCAATGTAAATTAACACCCCTATTTTTATGAAGTCTTGCTGTGATGTAAACAATCTGCACACACATATGACAGACTTTTCTTGAACCTACAGGCCATGCTACAATATAACATGAGTAAAACACCAAGAAACGCGCAGATGAGGTGTCTGGTAACGCTACAGGAAGCCAATTAGACATCAAGTTTTGCATATGGTTCTCCCTATCCATCTGACCCCTGTTTGAAACAGACAGAGTGACAGTATGGTAAGCTGAGACAGAGAGAGTTGTAGGAGAGAAAGGGCGGGAAACACAAGGATAGACGAATGACGGATAACGCAACAGCACAGCTAAATGAGAGGGGATGGAAGGAAAGCAAAAGACAAGTGCTTGGATTACAGTTCCGCTGTTTATCATATAAATGAAGGGTCGTGTTCAACTGAGCCAGGGGATAACAATCAATCGTTTGGCATGCAGATCTGTCTCCATTTCCTTGCCATTGCTAGCCAGCCACATAATTCCACTGTGTGTCACATGCAAGTCTGCCTGCATCTGTTTGCTCTGCTGATGTCTCTTGTTTCATTTCATCACCACTGACATGCTCAGTAAGAAGGAACCGTTATTTTCTTTGCATCAGCGCCTGCTCTTAAAAACACATTTTCAGTTGATTTTTACTGATTAGGAGCCAGTACGACCAATACGTGTTGAGTGTTTGCATTTAGAGAGCATTCCACAAAATTCCAGTCCAGTTTGATCACTTTGTGCAAGCAAAGAAGCCCAGATGTCGTTCTCTCCAGCCACATCCATCACTGCTTCCTGTGAGATCCCAGGGCATTTCCACGCTAGATAGTATATGTATTCCCCCTTGTGCTGCTGGGTCTGCCCAAGGGTCTATTGTGACGTGCTTGGAATATGTTGACAGCAAGAGGCTGATGCCCTTATCACATGCACGAACAACCTTAATTGGCTTCTTTAAGAGTTATGAAGCAGCACTCCTAATCTTAACTCCTTCCAGATTTCCGAGCTGCTAACCCCATCTCGGTTTTCATGGGTCCAAGATGGTAGACCTTATCTGAAACTGACCTGCGTAAAACCTTTTCAAACCTGTGCATAAAAGGGACCGAAGAAGAACTGAGGACACTTTAACCCATTTTGACTAATTGTAATTCTCATTCTTTTCTTTAAAGCCTGTGATCATTCCTAAAGTTTAAAATACAATTTGATAAATCAAGAGCTTCAGTTTCAGGCATCAGACCTCCTTTTCCATCCCAGCAGTCCAACACAACCATTATTTTTCATAAAGCCTGCTGTTTCATATGTAAACACTTTCATTAGTTGGAAAATGTCCCGTGTCGACAGCATATTGGTTACCACCTTTGAGAGACTGAATAGTCTTTATAAAGCCACCAATCACAAATATTCTGACTATGCTGAGCTTGCTTCATTACGCAGGGCACAGACTAGTGCTGTTTGAGGTATGAGCTAAGATACATACAGACAGACACAGCCTGATCAATAGCTATCTGACATTTCACTGCTTGGCAGGCAGAAACCGAGGTGGGTGGAATAACAAGTTTCATTGTTTTGAGTGTGCACGCAGGTCATCAGTATCTCTCCACATGACTTGCATCATAAAATATCCCTAAAAGAATGAAGTTCCATTTGCCTCTGTTATCCCTGCTTAGGAGACCAACTCCAGTTCTAGTTCCTGAACTAACAAAACAGACTCTGCATTTTGCATGTTGCAGACCTTACTTCTGCAGCAAACCTCATCCTCCCTGTTCATCACTTTCATGCCTTTAGTCTTTTGTCTGCCTGAACTGCTCCAGCAAACCTTTT
The DNA here is from genome assembly GCA_029875015.1 of Lepomis gibbosus. Taxonomy (NCBI): domain Eukaryota; kingdom Metazoa; phylum Chordata; class Actinopteri; order Centrarchiformes; family Centrarchidae; genus Lepomis; species Lepomis gibbosus. The sequence goes on along the minus strand of JAPMOB010078525.1, from coordinate 80,318 downwards.
GTCCAAGCCTGCACTCGCACCCTTTGACTTTAGAGGCTTAACAATTACAAATCATTTGAAAGCGCCACAAAGGGGATATTTTTGAAGATGAATGAAAGTGGGCTGCTTTAGGAGTTGCCTTTAAACTTCACCAAGCCAAGGATAGAGGGATTAGTAGCAAGGGATGTTAATGATGCACAGCAGGGAAGCCGCTCCATTGTGATATGTGACCTCTGCAGTACTTGATTATGGCAGAGATTTTATTAATCCTGCTCTTTAGCATAACGGCCAGGTACTGAATGCTTGAATAAAAATAGGAATGTCAGTTTTGCAGTAATAATGTTCTCTGTTATTGACGGGTGCTATACATGTAAACTCATAAATATGTACGCTGAGACATACACCATCTCTAACCTCCAACACTACCCCACCCACTTCCCGTTCCCGTCAGATGCGTCAACTCCCAACTCCAGAAAAGTTATGTTTTTGTGACTTTGCTGTCTGCTGAATACAAAGTGAAATGATTACATGGAGACCTCCCACTGCTCTCAGCAAACTGCTGCTTCTGTAACTCACACTGGCATGGAGGCTTGGCACCAGCTCTGCCTGGGTTTAGTGCCCCCCCTGTGCTGTCATTAGCATACAGGCCATGTCTCACTGACTGCCAACCTTTAGGCAGTGATTCCATCTTGTCGTGATACGCAGTGAGGGAGTGCAGTAAAACTGCCATGCTGCCAGGCTCTGACGGCTACAAAATTGCAGGAAGGCTGTGAAAGGGAAAAAGGAGAACAAAAAAAAAATTACAACCTGCCTGGCAGAACGTCAGGAAAGGGGACTGAACTCACAGAGGAGCTACTTCACCTTATTTTCCCGTGCGCGTGTGTGTGTGTGTTGTTGTTGGGAGTTATTGATGTAATTGACCAGCCTAAGGACAAGGGAAAAATCTATAGTGGAAGAAGATTTTCTTTTTCTCCAAAATGGAGGCATCAGTAAAGGCAGCCAAGTTCCACTCATGTGTTGTAGGTCATCTTATTGATTGTAAGTTAACGGTAATTGAACGAGACTTCGCTCTGTTGTTAAGAAGAGACATGGCCCTCGATTGCCCCACAGGTAGTCCTGCTTTGCCGGTTTATGGCCATCAGGGCAACGAAAATCAGAACTTCTTTCTGCATAGGGCTGGCCCTAATAACCCCTCTCTCTTTCTGTGCTTTCGGCTGATTTCTCTTTTAACATTATGTCCTGGTGAAATTCAAGAAGAGACAATATTTAGTTAGCTTACCAATATCCCCTAGTTGATGTCTTTAACCCTGGCAAGGTGCAAGTTATGGTGCCTGCACTGAAACAGGTTTTCTAGTCAGGTAAGCCTTGGTCTATTACAACAATTTCAACCTGCTACACTTAAATGCACTAATTATGTGACCACGTTGTGTAGAAAAACAAATCTATGAGGACTCAGGCAGCCTCTTAACTCTCAACTAAAATCTTTATCTCAAATAATTTGCATGCTTTTGCATCTCTAAGACATCATAACACTCAAAAGACACTGAGCAAATGCAAAACAAAAACCCACAGTCTCCCATCTTCAGAAGGACTTAGCCCACTTACAGTTCACCAAAACAAGTGTTGCAGACAGCCGTCATCCCCTGTGTTTAACATGATTTATATGCTTTTTATTATGTCCCTGTCTCCTCTGTTTTCAGGCAGAAATAGAACTTGATTCTGACTGCGCATTCACAATATTGTCTTGGGGATCAAAACCTGTGATGTGTGACACTACAAACAAAGAGGACAGTAGACTACACAAGGGTATGTCCCCTGTCATTGAGCAAGTACTATGCTGTAGACAATTTTACAATTGTTCTTGATGATTCTGACCTCTCTTGCTTCCTCAAACTTTGGACAGGGAATGTTTCTGAGGATGTTTGTACTCTCATCTGAGTAATTAAGATGTTTACCATGTTCATCTCATTGCACTGAAATGTTAATTGATACAGAGTCATGCCCATTATTGTCAAAATGGCAAAAACATATATTTAATGTAATTTTAATATGTTACCAACCTAAACTTTCAGTTGCTTCATGTAAAAAGATTTGATCCACACTTTTCCTTCAGTCAGCTGCGGTCTTGACATAGATGATCAAAATGTGCTCTAAATTTTGCCAAACTTTGATCAAACACGGCTGCCACCGTGCCAAATTAGCAACTGTAAAATGATAGGATTTGGTCTTGTTAAACTAACTGATAAAAAGGCAGCTTCATCCGGATCCCAATCCCTCTGTCAAAAGTAATTCCTGCTCTCACTCCATCCCTGAATTTAGAAATAGGATGACTCACCACCTTCTTTCTGCCAACTAAAATCTGCTCACGTCTGTACACATACACACCTAAAAGGACAATTTCTGTCCATTCACTGTGTCCCTCCACACATTCTGACGCATCAGAGTAGCACAGACTGGGCTTTGCACTCTCCCTTTCAATAATGCAACAAGTTCTCTTAAGCCTCTATACTTATGGAGCACAGAGAAATAATCTGTCCTGGAATTACTGCTTGTGTGGAAAAATAATGTCTCTTATTATTATTTTCTGTTTTCATTTTCTTTCACTGCTTTGTTGCCAGCCCTCTTGCATTGAGTACCTCTTGGGAGCTTGTTTATCTTCCCCTAGGTCATCATGCCTGCCTAGCCATGAACTGTATTTGTAATATAGAAGGAAATCGGAAGAATAGTTATTTATGCATGGCAAATTGTAAATAAAGTGCATTTATTTATGTGCTCCTTTATCACAAACATGTATCAAAGGACTGTAACATAAACAGGTGATAGAAACCAGGTCAGCATTACTTCAAGTCTTCATATTATTTTTTCTACCCATTTAAGTATAAATAGCAGAACACTGACGTAGTCCCAGTTTGTGCCTCTCACAAATAGCTGCTTGAGACTTTAGGAAATCGCCGCAAGAGAGCGAGATTAACAACATATTTAGGGCTGATGAACAGTTCCCTTAACTTAACCATGATAAATAGAATGGCAAAAGGGGGCACTTCCCAAAGACACACACACACACACACACACAGTACACAAAAGTACACAAAAGGAAAATCTCTCATAGTAGAGCAAGTAGCCACAACACAGAGACCCACAGAGCAACTCAAAGGGACATAAACACGCTACTAGTGACTGCAAAAGTACCGCCAGATACCCTGTCTTTCCAGCAGAGAAACAGAGAACAGACAGTGGCTGCTCAAGCGTGATTAGCTCAGACTACTAGCACCACACAAATGCACATTGCTATGCTATGGGGTGGTCATACCCAATGCGTCGCCACACACTATTTAACCATTCAGTAGTGTACCACCCGCCACCCCCCACTGTTGGTTATATTTTTAAGATGTGGACTAAGGCTTCTAGCATATTGTTAGGGAGTACTTGGTCTTAAAGAGACAGGGAAACAGAATCAATTTTGTTGCATTCATGCTGTGTCACAGACATTTTGCTGATGTGCAGCTGATATTTGTTTTTGAAGAATTCTATAACAATCCTTCTGCAGGTTCACCCGCAGAAACCTTGTTAGAACTTTTACTTCCTCTAGATAGTCACAATTGATGCAATACATCACAATACATGAGAATTAGCTATGCTTTCTCTATGTTTGTAAAGGGTTTGGGTTAGAATTAATGGAGCAAATATTTCAAAGGCCTGAACTAAAAACACAACAACCCATAACATCATTTTAAACCGACTGAAACCTTTAACTAACTTGTGTTTTTCTTCTTTAATTTATATTTAATGGCTGAAAAGCAAACACATATAACTTAAAGAATACCAACATACTGTTAAATGCCATCATTAATTTATGAAATATAATTTATTCATGTTTGGGTAGCTCAACAACCATGCTGTCACAGCTTGAGAGTATGGGAAAATGAGTGTAGAAGTATTGATAGAACTTAGGAAGTTAATTTCAGTTTGGCTTTCACTTGTTCCCAGGGACAAAACAGAGGTGGCAAGACAAGTTTTTCATGGCCCATTGGCCTGATCTAATTTGGTGGAAGAGAACACTCTATGTCTAAATTTGTCACTGCGGCCACCAAGGTTGGCACCAAAGGATAGATCACTGAGCAGCGCCCCTGTCTCCCATATCAATTTCAAACTGAACTCTAAAAATACACCCAATTATACAGAGGAGAAGAAAATGGCGATTGTTGGTTTCTATATGCTCTGACCCCCAAGGTGTCACCTGGATGAGATTGTGTCAAATATAGACTGTCCTGGAGGGCTGGAACACGCGGGGGAAACACTGGATTAAATGTCACTGGCTATACCGTACATCTAACATATTGCATAATTCATGTAAGAATCCCACACGCGAGTCATGTCGTCGGAGCTTAAACAAGCAGTCAGTTATCCTTTAGCCTTTTTATTTCCAGTCCACCACTATTAAATCAACTAGGAGCCTCGGGATTCATTTAAGAGCTCAGTCACTTCCTGCTCGCCATGAGGCTGTGTAAGCTGCGTACTTCAAAAAATAAAGACCAATTATGTCAGCACCTCCAAGCACCAATGGATGCCCCGTCCTCTCTTCTGTCAATTGACAGCCTTTCAGGGCTGTCAAATCCACCCGCTAATCAGCTAATAACACCAACAATTGGTAATTAGGCATCCCCAGAGTAAGCAATTAATTATCGGTTCACAACGTGCCTTCCCCCCGCTAATAGTTTGGTAAAAAGACAGCCCGCTTGATGTTATGTTTAATAGTCATAAACTTTTATTGCCTCTCAAACACAAAGAGTCAATTACGTAGGCGAGTGAAGATGCCTGCTACAGGCCCTGCTGGGGAGAGAGGTTGATTAAGGGTGTTAAAGGCCCTGCAGCTTTAAAGGGATGGATGGAGAGTAAATAAACAGAGAGAGATAATTAAGGACTGGCAGAAAACAACAAGCCTTATTTTCTCTCTCTTTCTCTCAATCTCTCCTTGTCTCTCGTTTTCTCGTGATTTCAGTCTTCCTCTTTCTCTCTTCCTCTCTAATGATTGTTTGTAATCTGGTCTTCTAGAGAGAGAGAACCCAAGTTATTTTCCTGATTGTACTGTTTTGTTTTTTTTGTTTCTTCCCAAAATCTTCATCTGATTGAGGTTTACAAGCTATTGCTAATGGCCTGGTGGATGGCTACATCAGAGCACCGTTTATCTTCTTCAAATTCAGAAACTCCATACCTCGTGAATCCCAGAATTACATTGACTGGGGGGAAACTTCTGTCATTTATAACTGGCTTACCAAAAATAGTCTGCAACATATGCACTCATTCAGCACATACACAAACACACACATTAGAACTACTAACCGCTACCTTCGTCACCATCAATTAACCATTTCTACTTCTTGCTTAACGCTATTTTAAATTAGGATTTGAGGGTGCTTTCACACCTGTAGTGTGGTATATTTGACCTTTTAGTTCTGGTCCGGTTTGTGACCTAGGACTTATTATAAGAGGAGTAAACATAAAGTCATATTGACTGACATTTAGCGCATTCATTGGGTGGTGGTGTCATCCTGCATCATCAACCTATCATGTTTTGATTGATCAGGGAGATCCGCACATATTTGTCACCGTGATTACCAATAATTTTGCATAAATGCAAAATTATTGGTAATCACGGTGACATCAAGGTGTCGCTATACACCTCTTATGCTGATTGAGATTGCTTTCGTTTATGCTGATTGAGATTGCTTTCGTTTCAGCTCAAGGCCAGGAGATGGATTAAATAGTGTTTTAGCTTTGGATTCATGCTAAAATACAGTCGCAAAACATTGTGGTCCGTCTGTTTTGCTTTCAATTCACAAAATGACTGCACCAGAGTTTGCTTGGAACTTGAACCAAGACCCCGCTTTTAAGAGTGTTTCAAGCCTGTATTGTGTTCCTTTGTGGTGAGAAAGTGATCCAACCTCACTTTTGTACTCTGCTGAAATGCTCCTGTAGCCAGGTGCACTTTGATTACTGGGATGTGGTTGAGTGAAATCAATGGTTGCTAGCAGCTAGCCAGAGAATTGGTCAAGACCTGACCTGAACTATGGCAGCAAATTACCTACTTAATATTTGGACATATAGAAGATTCTACCTGAGTTTACTTTTTCACTCCCGCCCCAGACACATTAACCAATGAGAGGAAAGAACATGTTCACATGGTTTTAGTGATGTATTTTGGTGTGCTTGAATTTTTTTATTTGTGAAATGAAATTAAACTCAGGGGATATTTATGTTCACCAGCTCTTCTACTGATCCATACAAGAGCAAACAAAACTATAGGTTTGAAATTGTCTTACAAAGGTGTAGGTGTGGTGGATAATAAACATGACATGAAAATGACTGATGTAACCATGTCATATGGTTTTACAGTGTGTATGTAAGCTATCCCAAACGTGCTATTCAAAATGCATCTTTTCTTTGTCTTCTAGCCTCAAACGATATTACACTAGAGAGGACTTTGCTTCTGGTTAAAGACTAAAATGAGATTGCTGATGGGCCAAACTGAAGATAAAAAATAATAATAGTAAGAAAATGTTTTATCTAAGATGATCAACTCAATCCGTGGGTCTTATGTAGTACCTCTTACAGTCTTGTGAATCACTTTTCTTGGTGTCCTTCTATAACAAAACATTTCAACCATCTTTTTAAAATAGCGCAATAGCACATCTTTTAAAAAATGCAAATTAGAAGTGAACTTTATTGCCCCAACAGGGCAAGAGATGTGTCCTTGTCTGAACAATCAAAAAGCAACAGCAAAAACAATTAAAAAATAAGAACCACAATATGGATCACTAATCATCAGCAGGGCAGCAATATGTGTGCAAACATTGATGGAGCTTAATAAAATCACCTGGCATGGGGACAGTTCAGTGCTGTTTGATCATTATATTGATTGCACATGGTACAAAGGATACCAGAGACGTTGTTTATTGTCTAGAAGGCATTAACTCAAATTAACATTTTTAGTGTCAGTAGTAACAAAGGACAAAGCTTTTCTGCATAGCAATATTGTGCAGAGCATCTTTTTATTTTGTTATCAGGATGATCAAATATGAAAATGAAATCAGATTTATTTATAAATTATGTAACAAGGGCAATTGCATTGAAAGACTTAGAATTTATAAATGATTGGAAAAGTTAAATATCTACTTCATTCATTTATTTATTTTAGATATTTGACACTTGCTATTATTACAGAATCAATTGACAATTTGATTCCAACAGTTCACCATAAGACATAGCAACTATGTCAGTGCAAGCTGAGCTGGCTTTCTGCAAAATTGACATCACCAAAATAAACCGTGTAACTGTAGTAATATGACAAATACTTCTTTCAAATGCATAGTTACGGGTAGATTTTGTTTGCAGTTCAACAAACGGACATAAAGATGCAGACACACACCTGACCTGCCGGTGCTACAGGTCAACATTCCCTGTTGCCACTTGCTCTTGGGCCTGAACCAGATGAAAGTGTTGGAAAAGTGGGCTTGTGGAGTGTTTCTGCACTCCTCAGTTTCATTAGTGGCTGTGCTGTGGCTCTCCCATGCTCACAGTGAGTTATCCACCTCCTCCATCGCCCTTTCTCACCAGCCTAATGTGGTCTGGGCTTGTTATGGCATGCAGCACACAGGCCTACCTGGTCAGCCATTAATAGTGACCCAATTCCAGGCAGCTCTCTGGAATTAAGAAATGTAAAAGCATCTGGTGGATTCTTCTTCAGAAAATTTGCATTTGTTCTCAAGCTGCAACATAATCAAAAGTTTTTACAGAGTTATATTTCTAGGTGCATTTTGTATGAAGTATACCTGAAAGATTTCTGCTTTAAAGTCAACAGTACAACGTGCATGCACATGCAAATCCATGTGTGTCTGTTCCTGTCTATGTTTAGTTTGTATTTTCTTTCAGTGTACTTACTTTCAAAACATTTCCCCCCCTGGCAGTCTGCAGGCTGAAGAAACTCTTCCAGAGATTAGCCCTGCAAGTTTCATAATGCTTTTGTTGCCTTTAGCCTTGTTTTCCTTGCAGTAGGTGTTATTTGAGATTTCCTTACTCTTGTTGCAGGGTATTACTTTCGGTATTGCATCAAAGTTCATCTAATTTGTTGTCCCAATTTCCCTTGCAGCTGTCGGTCAATCATTGGGGAAATGTTTCAGAAGAGCTCTAAACATGAGAGAGGAAATGAGCCGAGACGAATGTTCCCAAAAACACACCGTGGGAGCTGGAAGCAAACGAGACAAAGGCAGAAATCAGGTTGGAAGGATGAGGGAGAGCAGAAAGTGAGACGGAGAGGAAGAGAGGAGAAGGCAGGTGAGCTATGAGCGTGCTGACCTTCCCCCTCGCTGTCAGAATAACATAAACCCAGCAGCCCCTGCCCCTCTAGCTGGATCAGACTGCCAGTCCATCAACTGTCCCATTAACATGTCAGAACAAACAAACTAAACAAAAAACACAAAGCGGCAGCGAGCAAGAGCATGGATGGATGGATGCCTTAGCTTGGAGGATGTCTGGCTGCATGGCTGTGTAGTGAGAGATGTACTGCTGAGCATTGTGGATCTGTCATCAGTCATTTCTCTCTGTCTCGCTTTCTTTTTCTCTTTCTGTGTGCAAACAATGGCACAGCCGTGCACCAGCACCCACAAGCCAAAAGCGGAGAGGTTAGGAATTGTATCTATCCATACGCATGGAACACCATTCAAGATTTATGAAGAAATGTCTCCTGAAATATTATTAGAATCTTGCGTCTTTTAGTCTGCACAGCATTGAAGTGGGTCACATTTTGTGATCTTATAAGCAGCCCTAAATTATGCTCCAGCACTCTTCCCCGTCTCATCTGCAGTTCACATGGTGCAGAAGAAGACGGAGGGAGGGAGCTGGGCTCGATGACTGAGCCTCTGCAAGCCAGGATGCAGATTGTCTATTTGTTTATATGTTTGGACTTTTAATCTTGTCAAGTGGGTTATAGAGCACAGATGTTGGTATACAAAACCAGTGGGGTGGCTGATCTAATACGTTGAGCTCTTTTTACCTCCACGCATGCCCCCCACCCCTATGTCTTGCTGTCTCTATAGCACAGGTGGATCTACAGTGGCTCCTGGTGGAGCTCTGAGGTACTGTGCAAAAAGGATCAGGAATGCAGGATCAGGATGTGTGAAACCCTTGACCTAGTTCTTCTACTTCTCTACGTTGAATGTCTCTTGTTAATCAAATCAGTGTTTTTATAAAACTGGTAGACCGTTTTTTCAAAATGAATACATTAGATAAATAAGAAGGAGGCTCTTCCATTTGACAGATTAGCCCACATCTAATGATTCTAAGTAGGAGAATATAGCACCAGGCTGGCACACATAACAACTGCGATAACAACTGCTTTCTATCTATCCCGAAGGATTTCTTTTGTGTCGGCAGACCTACATGAAACAAATAATGTAGACACCAGGCTTTCTTGTGGTCAATTCCGTCCCTTGGGCGCAACTGTGGGAGATTGTATTGTTTGTGTAATAAGTCTGTTGTGAATGCAGTCCTGGTGAGAAATGTCTTTTACTCGCATACGGTATTGATTATGTCAGTATATGGGCAAAATTCCTTCCGAGAACATTAGATCCTTTAAGGCATAAAGTAAGTAAAGCTTTTGATAAATTCTAGGGAGAGAGAGCACAGCAAGTCGTGGTTTTATGAGCTCAGACGCCATTCTCTCTCTTCAGTTTCTCCTTTTCACTCTATCTCTATTGGCCAGAGGTGGTCTGGGGAATTTGGCACTTCCCAGTGGAAGGTACACATCACACAGTCTGGAAATTATTTAACTGGACAAACACACATCTTTGTTTATGCTCCTGGTATTTGACCCAGTGCTTCAGGTTTACCTCGGACTAACTTGTCTTATCTTACCTCTGTTTTTCTGCTGGCACTCTATGTAAATTTGTCCTCAATTGAATTAGCTTAACTCTTCAATGTTAGCTGCTTTACTTCCTATTTTTAAACGCATATATCTTCCTCTGGGGTCAGACTGTATTTTAAATAAGGACTTGGAAACTTTCCGGCTCAAGGCATCCTGCTGCTTATGTTAAAGGAGCAGTTCAACATTTTGGATAATGAGCTTATTTGCTTTGGTGCCAAGAGTTAGATAAGAAAATCAATACCACTCTCATGTCTGTAAGGTAAATATGAAGCTGCAGCCTGCAGCTAGGCTGGCTCTGTCCAAAGGTACAACAATGCAACAACCAGAACCTCTGAAGCTCACTAATTAATTATTAGATTTATTTAATTTGTATGTAAAGTGTAAAAGTGGACTAGTTTGTGGGCAGTTGCAGTATCTCCCTGGAGACTTGTTGTCACCAGAAAGTTACTGTGCCCAACTAATAGGGCACATAACCCCTTCTTAAAATCACAGTGTGTTGTTTTTTACACCTCATTTTTTGTGTTAATTAACATTGACGTGTTAATTAGTGAGCTTTAGAGGTGATGGTCGGTAAATGGGCTGCAAGCTATAGCTTTATAGTGTACAGATGTGAGAGTGGAATTGGCCTTCTCCTCTAACGCCTGACAAGAAAAGTGAATAAGCATATTTCCCAAAATGTCAAACCCCCCCAAAGAATCCCGAAATGTCAAACTATTGCCTTAATGAATCATGCGTTGTATGTGCAGCTATATAACTAAACTTACGAGTCTATATGGTAAACCCATCCCTCAGAGCATCTTTGTGAACCCAAGATCAACCATAGCCTGATTCTTTATGTCAGAGACCAACCAGTATACATTAATAAATAAAAAGTTGAAACCTAATTTCATCATGTTGAAGATAAAACACCCTCCTGATATGGCATTGGGAGGGGTCAAGGCAGTACCACACATGGCAGGGAGGTTGATGAAGGGCCTGCAGCTTTCTGACAACTTATTTTCGGGGGGTTTATCCGTCAACCATGTTGATTCCATTAGCTGGGACCTGACAGCGAGTGGCTGTGCTCCAACCTCTATCAGTCTCACATCTCAAGCTAGTGAGAGAAAGAGAGTTGGAAAAATTGGGAGAAAGAGATGGAGAGAGGTAAATAACCTCTCTATAGTCCTTTTACTTTATGACTCCTTTTCTTGAAAACACCCCTCCCGAAGCGATGACAGTAAAATACATCATGATGCAGCATGACAAGGAAAGCAACAACGTGCACAAATGTCATGAGATTATAAGTAGTCTAATAATCTTGGGGCAGAGTTTCAATCGTGAAAAAGATGACAATGACAGTGGGAATAAAGTTGACAAGGATGATGACAACGACCATTATGGCAGTATTAGAGACCAGAAGCATTATTCCGGCACTGCTTGAAGTGGGTCAAAACCCTAATGCCTTCTTTGTGAACGTGACAAAGTGTAAAGCGACTGCCGCTGCTGCCTTGTTATACCCTTTTCCCACGCACAGCCACATAAATCTCCTCCTCATTTACTGCTCACACGATTGAAATTCAGTTCCCCGGAAACTTGTTTTAAAAAGACACTTCAGGTCCGGCAAGTTATCGGCTTAGGCAATACCCATCCCCATTTAGGCCAACTGAATTAGATCTGGGGAAAAGGGAATGGGGTCGAACTGCGATATTTCATCTTTAAACCAAAGCTCATATTTTTGTCTGTGCTTCCTCACTGCCGTGCTGTCTTTCTCAAGGAATGCGATGCTCAAATGTACTCCGTCCGAAATTACCTTTCTTCTGTGTCGCCTCCTTTTCCTGCTCTCAGTCCATCAACCTCGAGTTGTTATTACAATTTCCCCTCAATGTGCCAGGGATGGATCCATCCAGCGTAATGATGATGGAAGTCACACTAAACAGTTTGGTGGTGTCTGTCACGGGCAGAGGGGCAGCTTTAACTACAAATAAGGGGCAAAATGACTGAGAAGAATGAAACATTACCCAATTGGAGGGTAATGAATTTGAATATGATTAAAAGTCCTTTATTCTGTTGAGCTCACACCCAAACAATTCAAGCTGGCAAGACCTGGCTCAAAGTCAGGGTTTGACAGAACAATTTGTATGATGCCTGAGAACTCATTAGCTTGGGAAAGCTAATTAAAGCTTTCTGAACGGTTCCTTGACCTGTGAAATCTGCAGGCCAGGCAACCGTGAGAGAAGACAGAACAAAGTAGAAATCTTGATTAAAACTCAATAGGAACTCACTACTGGAATTGATTGTTTAAGCTCATTCCAAGTCATGTGGGCTAGACGTGGTGAGGCCTAATTGTAGTTTGAGCAGCAGCTATTGAGAGAGACATAGACGAAAAACACATGTCACAGACGGTGACTTGGGGTCTGCCTAATCGATCCTAATCAAAGAGCATATCATAGACTACTAGCATGGTGCTCACTTCTGTAGATTAAAGCCTGTTATTGTATTTTGTATTTCCTTGTGGCACTAACAACTAACTTTTTTTTTAAACTGACCACAGTGTTTTAATTAATGAGCCTCCAGTAGAGACGTTCATGTGCAGTAAAAGTACACTTTCAACAGTCTGCATTCCTGTTTTTCCAAATACTTTTTTTACTATATATTTTTTTTAAATCTAACGCAATCTATCGGCAGAAGCTGCACTGCTGTAAACAGAGTGAAATGGTCAATGTCCACAATTAGTACTGTGGTTAAATTACGCATTGTTTGATCATTATCACCAATATTATCCCTATCATCCAGTATTTATCTGTTACGTGATTGTACTTTTATTAAAATTACTAAAGTGATATGTCAACAAATACGTAATTAAATTAAATTTGCTTTATCATACATGTGACAGTTTATAATAATAAAAAACACTTTACAAGTTTCAGTTTTTGTGAAAAAAACTGTCAGAAATACTACTTGAATTTATTATTCTTCTGATCAATAAAGCATGGGGGTATGAACTGACATTATGATCAGTCAGCCGTCTACAAGGAAACAAAATTAAAAAAACATCATTTGTTATGAAAACTTGGTGATCTTTCTGACTCAAACCTCTGTTTGAGTTTGTGTTTCTGAAAACTGCAGCGCGAAAGTATTTTTGGCCTAAAATACTTTAACTGAGTGCTAGAGATGAGTCAGTCAAGTCAGGCTGAGTCAAGTACAACTAATTCTCCAAAAATATATTGCACCTCAAAATAAGCTCTAAGAAATGGCTGACACGTGCAAAGGCTGCTTGTGGTGTGTGATCTGTAAAATCCATCTCTTAGCTGTATTGTTGCACACAGAGGGCATCCATTTGATTGAATATATCTCAAAAGTAACTGGAAGGGTCAGTCACTCTTCAAGCTCATGCGTCATGCGAATTTCACTTTATTCAGAGTTCAATCCAAGGTAAATCCTTACAAAATGAGAGACAGATGATGTTTTATGCAGAGACCCTCTGCTCTGACATTTTAGAAACGGTAGGAAATGTGGACGTGTGAAGCAGCATGAATGCAGTGATGGACCTTCCCAGGATGTCCATACCTTCATACTTTCAATTTCCGCATGACAATTTGGCTTGGGACATGGGACCACAGCAGGGAGGAATAACTGGGAAAGAGGAGTTCTGACAAAAATCTCCTTGACCTTGGCTAAATAGGGGTGGAAAGGACGGACAAAGGAAGTGAAGAGTAAGAAAGTAAAAAACGTTTTTTATTTTTTCAAAGATTGAATCCCACAGGTGTTCCTTCTGTCTGACCTCGACAAAATGAAAGAAAATGGGCTAAACTCATCTCGGTGCCTGTAGGAAATTCAAGTCAGAGACAGAGAGCAGGAGGGGCAAAAGGAGGTTAGCTCCCTCTGTGGCATTGTAGCATTAGAGGCAGTGTTCTCCTGACTGAGGGCTTTGGAAGATGTTCACACGTGGGATTGTCTAGGAAAAAAACGGGATCATGATGGGAGACACTGTGAATCTTTGAATATTTCATCTGCTCATTTTGACGCAAGTTGTCTCAGTAACAGAAGTTTTGTTGTTGGCCGTTTAAGAGTTACGTCAGTAAGCCGCTGTTAAAACACTCCTACCGAGTATGTCTTGTATTCAGGACTGAATACACAATGCTTTGGTCCAGAAAAATCAATAACTGTTAAAACTCTGGAGTAAACTGCAGGAAAACAGTTTGTCTGTTAAAGTTGCCGCCTGTGAAATCCATTGAAAGAAGGATGGAAACAGACCCAGAAAATTTTATAGCCTGGAGAGTCATGGGACTGTGTTGAATATGTTGCTCTCTTTGCACACTCAGCCTTCTTTATTCGATTTTCACATATTTTTCATCTTTTCTTATCATATGTATACTGTTTTTATTTTGTCTCTCTCTCTCATTGGAAGAGAGAGACAAAATAAACACACACATGCACACACATACTCACTGTGTGACGAGTTCGACATGATCTTTCATTCAGGCCGGCGGCTGAGCTTAATGTGGTCCTGGGCTCCTGAGTTCCCTTCAAATGAGTTTTTCTATTATGCTTCTCCCCTCCATCCACTCCAGGGCCTCTCCCTCACAGCCATGTGGTCGTGTGTGAATACTAAGCTGCCAAGAGTGACTATCAGCATCAGCCGCGCGCCCGTGTGTGTGTGTGTGTGTGAGAGAGAGAGAGAGAGAGAGAAAGAGAAGGGGTTTTGCTACAGGCTTGCATGCTACTGTAAAACAAATCATTTCATAGGTTATTTGGTTAACGCACTTGTTATACTTCTTCTATCTAATACCCAAGCATAAGGTCTGGAACGCGCCCTGAAGAAGAAAGATGAATTCCCTAGCACAGCACTTTAGCACAAATCACACTCATTGATCATCTTCCCTCTTTCTCTGATAGTGTGTTCTGATCCCTGTCCTGTTGCTCTGCTCATTAGCATCTGTGCAACCCGGCAACTGATTCCCCATGCTGCTCAGCACTGCTTAGCATCCTGGCATTGATCATAGGTCTCCAATTACAGAGACTCAAAGACATCATCATATGCACATATCAACTCATATCTCAGGCTCACAAGCATGCACATACATACCTTCATGCATACTATACTACCTATTATATCTGCGGGTTTGGGGAATGCTAATGATCCCAGTTCTCTATCCCTCTTTCTCTATTAGGATGCCATCCCATTGCCTCAGGATCAATAACAATTGAATGAATAACAAATAATTGAGAAACTTCTAATTGGGCTCGAGCATGCATTGTTAATGGGCTGGGGATGCTCAAAACCATAGACTGTGTAAAAGCACTGAATGTAGCCACCGTGACATCACGCATTTGTTTGTGGAGTACTGCTTTGAAGTCTTGAGTTTGGCATCTTGGCCGTCACCATCTTGGTTTTCTGAAACCAGAAGTGACCATATTTAAACAAGAGGTTGCAGCTGGAGAGGGAGGGATACATATTGGTATGCCTGACAAGTTGACGTGGTAGCCACGCACTAAAACATTTAGAAAATGAACATCAAACTGTATCAAAGAAGTCTCGAAACTAGTGATTGACACCATAAGCTCATTAGGAAGCGTTTACTGTGGTGATATATCTAGTGAGAAGTAGGGTAATTTTGTCATAAACTTCTATACAATGAGACTTGTTTTTGGCAACCAGTTGAGTTGCCATTAGAAAGAATACAGGTTTAAGGCACTTCTGCAGGAGGAATGAGTAGTCTGAGGGAGTAATTCGTTCATTTTTATGCATGCATGAATAGTCTTGGACTCTTGTGTTAAGTCGTCACACGGCAGCTGTGTGGGCTCAGGAAACAGAATTGATTAGTTCACGATTCTCAACTGTGGATGTCTAGGTTTGAGTCGTTCATTTGTCGCGTGACAGCTCGGATACTGTGGAGCAGGAATTAACTATCCGTTCACCACTCACATGGGTTCTCCTCAGAGGCTGAGTTATTGCCAGTGCTGGAGAATGTGAGGCAAGTTGGTTGTCAGGTAACAGCCCCTAAACTGACATTATATATCTATTATGTTAATTATGTGACATTTAATAAAGCATAATGTTATTACAGTGCAGTGATGTTATAGTTAGTTAGTTATAGTTACATAGTTTTAACACAGCCTACCAGAACTTTAGACCTGCTAGTGTTTACAGCTAACAGCTGATGACAGTTCTGGGTCCACTCCACTTCAATGCCCTGACAGAGTTCTACCGGGAACCGAATTACATCCTAGGTAGTCTCCTCTCCAAAACAAATGGACCGGGTCATTAAAACATTAAATCAAACCCACACAGCAACGTTAGCGTTAGCCCCGTGGTGTGTTTAGAGCTAACAGCTGATCTGGGTCTGCCAGAGAACGCAACGTAAATTTTAATTTTTATTTATCAACAGAGCTGTGCTGTTGTTTCTCAGCTCTTGACTGGTGAACAACTCGGCAGTGTTTGAGAGCGATGTCCTCACATTTGTTTCTCCCTGTCTGCAGAATCCAGGCCTGAAGTGGTCCATTCTGCGTCCAGACCTGTTAAACTGCTGCGTTTATATAATGTGTTTTTTTCTTTATTCCTCTCTCTGTGCTGCAGTTCTTTTATGAACTGCGTGGCATTATTATTATTAAATTGGTTAAGTTTTATTCATCTAGTGTGTCTATTTATTACTTCAATATATTCCCCGCAAATCTGATGTTAATATATAGACTTTACTCATTGATAGGGACGTTAGCTTACTGCATGGATGAGCACTTTAGAGATAGTAATTATAATTATGTAAGCCGGAGTAGTGGCGATTGCATATTGACAACATATTTTTGTGGTTTTTACATGGTTTGAATTAGGTTGTGGCCCAATGAAGCTTTATAGAAAGACAATAGAGAATGATCAAGAGGTGAATTTGTGCATTATACTTTGTCAATTAAAGCAAACCTGTCAGTATAGAGTCATAGTGTTTGCTCTACCTACTGGCAGTAGCGCAACCATGACTCCATACTGAGAAGTAGAAATGCTCAGGTTTGGACTCTTATCAAACATGTCAAGTCACTTATGATACTGTATATCTACCAAGATTTGTGAGTTTAGTTTTCAGGCTTTTTTAAAAAAATGTATGGAGGAGTTTCATGTGCCTACCAAATTTTGTACATCTAGGTGATATGCAGATTTGAAATGATGGATTTTTTGAACTGTGACCTCAGTCTGGACAGTCAGGTCTGAATTCATTTGCCAACATCACTCTACAGCGACCGTCTTCACAATTCTGCATCACGTGCATGCTACTTGTCAAGGCGGCAACATTAGAGAGAGTTGTAGGCCTTAATCGTACTGTACAGTGCCAGAAACTGTAATGAAGGCAACAGAAAGGACACAAAGTTGTGAACATTTGTCATAAATCTGTAGAATTGTGACCCTGGAAGGAAACCATGAGAAGGCAATAGAAAAACTGGAGACTCCCATGAAAATCGGGATGGTTGGCAAGTATGAGCTCTGTGGCCTCCATGTTTAGTTTCGTACGATAGCTTGCTGCATGTGACGTCGTATTATTCTTTTGCACATGTGGGTCTCTTTCAGGTCGTGGCTAGTTCACATGGAGTCTGACATGTGATCAAAAAATTGGATGTGGACAATGTACTAATAAAGCATTAAGGCCTGCAGTGTGAAAATAACCAAAATGTATAATTAGCGGTGAAAATGTATGTCCATTTCAAGCGACTTCCAGTAAAAGTATTTATGCATTTATAGTAAAGCCTAACACATTCTTGATTTGATGCAAAATGTCCAATATGTCACTTACAGCCTCAAATACTCAATATGGAAATAATATTTTACTCATTCACACCCTAACCCTAACCCTAACCCAATAGAATTTAGTCAATTGACCTCCACTAAAACCTCCACAACTGCCACTCTCCCCAAAGTGCGTGGGAGTGCAAGGGCCTGTTCATCGCTGCTTGCAGCTTTAATCTGTATTTGTATTGTTTCTGTTTCCTTCCTATGTGAGTTTTCAGTGTCAAGGGGCACCTGCGGTGCCAAGGGGCATATATTCTCAAAACAGCAGTAATCTGTATAAGGCATCGAGCGCTGACGCTGGAAAGCTCTCCACCATGACAAATATTCTCTATGACTGCAAATCATTTATACACGAGCAAGCTGCTTTACAAATCTAACTCATAGTATTGAAGAGTGCTGAAATGTGTCATCACAGATACATTTCAAGTCCATAAGCCTATATTTGGCAAGATTTTCTCTGATCGTTATCATCTTATGATCCCCCTCACAGTATTTTATGTTATTATGCAATCGCAGACAGTGTGACACAAACAGAATGACTAAGTAAAGGGAGACTGTGAGGATATGTGTATGTCTGCGTGTGCATGGGTACGTGCGAGAGAGTACTGCAGAAGGGTAAAAAGATATGCCAAGTGTGGAATAATGGTTTGGCATGTGTGAAAATGAACACAGTGATTGGGATTAATGACCTTATGGGAGCCTAAAGTGGGCATAATGAGCTGGAAAAGGCATATTCTAGATAAACCCACCGGAATGGTAATGGAACAAACTGCTGGAGTCAGAGCCCAGTGTTATCGATGCTAGATTTAGACCTGATGGATTTCATTTCTGCACCCCTTAGGGTGAAGCTCTTTGATACTGCATTACAGCCAACTTTCCTTATACTCTTGTGCAGCTCAAGTGTTATTAGGTGTCAATCTTAAATTGTGTATAATGTAGACTACAGATGGAATTCTTTACCTTACCAAGCTGTTAGCTTTTTTTTTATAGTTGATTAGCTGTCTATCAACTGTAACGTTCCTCTTACTCCAACCTTTCAGTCTTCTTTTGCAACCCAGTCTTCTAAAATTACATTCATATACGATACAACTAGTTTGCATTAGGTAACTATGTTTTGTAGGAAACATAGTGCCACCCAAATTAAGTTGTTTTTCATCAACATAGCAAGGAAATGTTTACATTGAACAATACACAACTACTAATCAAAGTTTAACATAACAACATTTGTGGTCTTTTGCTTCCCCGACCTCTGACTGCAAACTGTTGACTTCCAATGCAAAATGCTCACACTGGTCCTATCTACAAAGCATTTCTAGTGGAAAACATTTAATTTGTTTTTCCTTTAATATTCTCTACTAGATACTAAAGTTATTATTACTTTTTTATGGTTATGTAAAACTAAAGCACTTTAAGGTTAGTGAAAGATTGAGGTCATGGTTGAATATTGAGAAAGCCAATGCTGACTTGTAATGCACAACTACAGTATAAATCAAGCTTAAACTTTATTTATAAATATTTGATATACAAAAAATAAACTCAAGTCTCTGGTCCTGTGCTTTCTTGTCCTCCTTCCTATGAATTCTGACAAAAAGCAAAGGGTTTATATTGTTTGCTGTTGAAGTTGAGTTATTATCAATGTAGTGCAGTTTTTATACTTAGTAGCATGCTGTCAAACTTCTTTTGATGAATACGATTTGATGGGTCTTCCTCAGCAGGTGCCCCTCGGCTTCTTTTCACTGGCTTTCACCAAGTTTAGACCTTTTCTTTGAAGCGTCCTCTTCAGTTGGTGCTGCTGGCTCATGGGACAGATGTCTTTGGTTGTCACTCACAACGGGGTTTCACGGGGGGTTGAGAGAGCTGGAGGAGAAAGCAGCATGGAGAGTTAAGTGAAGGGTTTAAAACTAGCCCTCCGGGAGGGATCACCTGTTCCGAATGGTGTGGTGGGGGCCAAACGAGAAAAGAAAGGGTGGGTTGGAAGAGGAGGAGTGTAATGAAGGGTGATGAGGAGTGAAATGAAGCATAGGGAGGAACATGTGTCATGTACAGCTGCTGTCTTGGTGTCTGCCGGCAATGCTTCAGGATTTAGGACTCAACAGTGGACACCACAATCCGGAGGGGGTCAAGGTAAGGAAGGAAAGAAGGAAGGCAGAGATTCTGTAAGGGTGCTGGTATAAAACACAGTGACGCCATACGAGCGTAATAAGGCCACAGGGTGATGGAGAAAAAATAATATGAAAGAAAGAACATTGTGAACAAGGTACACAAAAGGCTATCTGGTATTAAGACATTTCTATCTCTAAACAGGCTTTAATTTACATTTCAAAATCACATGTTTCTTCCACCAGTCCCACAAGACTGATCGTTTATGATAACTTTTACTAACTGAGGTCTATTTTACTATCTTTATTCAAGAGTGTGGTCTTTCAATTTGAGAGCGTGATTATTATTATTGATTTCATATTCAGATGTTGTAATGAATTGTAGTTGTATAGTACGGGACGCTCTAAGAAGTAAAGCTAACATGTCCAGGGAGAGGCACGGACCATTTCATTGGTCAATGCTACACTTGGTATTCTATTGGTTAGGGGATTTTTGACAGGGTTATTGCACAAAAAATCCCAGAGCAGAGAAGGAATCTGAGAGCAAACATTTCACAAATGCACATAAGCAAGCCTGAGTGCAAGGAGAAGGACTGAAGTCGGAGTGCAGGAAATCTGTGCAAGCAACAAGATATGGTATGTGAGTGCAAGCACACAGTTTGAGCGGAAGAGCACTGCTAATCTAGGAGCAAGCAGGGGCTGTTTGAGTGCGAGGGCAGGGTTTTGAGGGAAAGCATTACACAACATCTGAACGTGAAATCAAAAAGCCATGCTCTCACACTGAAAGACCACGCTCTTGAATAAAGATAGAAAAATAATCCTACCGAGGTCTGTCGGCAATATGGGTCCACTGGGGGCCGAGTCTGTGAATTTATGGGACAGGTTAGTGGGTTGTAAAGGAGATCACTCTGGGAATGAGTAGAGGACTGTTTAGGTAAATGTTCTTTTGCCCTCCCAAAACATCCTTTTGATTATCAAACTTGCCCCGAGAACTTGGAGATTATGACTCAGTTCAGCGCTCCCCTGCTCCCGTCACACGCTCATCACGTCACTGAGAGAGATGTCGGCGCCAGGGGAAGAGCACACACAAGAAAACACAACCACACAGTTCCTCTGCTTATATGAGTTTTTCCTTGACATCTAGGTCTGTTGTCATTACTCTTGTGTTTGCGTCATATTGGCTCATGTGTGTGCACATGTGAGTAGTTGTGTTTATGTGCCATATGTCTTATAATGTTGGTAAACGTCCCCACCATCTCTCCAGAGCCTTTCTCTGACAGAGAAACGACCAATCTGACCGTGAGGATAAACCAATAGTCCTTACAGATGGATGTCTGCACTCTTGGTGATGGAAAGACTTCATGACCTACATCTAAACCAAGAGTGAAAATAAGGGTTGGGTATTCAACACTGACTGACTGTTGTCCCTTCCACATAACCGTGATACCCTCACAAAAAAACCCCTCAATTGTATTTGTTTGACAATCTTTGCTTAAAGCATAACAAAAATGTCAGACATCTGCATACTGATCAGAGGCCTTTTTCAATGTTTTATTTTCAAAATGAAAACATTTGGTCTCCTTAGAGTTGTTTACATTTGTTTTTAGATTGTATTGTTTTATGGATTATGTGGTTAAGTGATTGTGCTTTACAAATCCTGTTCTTGCTTCTTGACTATTTGACTATGAAAAGAAACTAATATATATTCAAAGCAAAAAGCACCTTTGTTTTATTCCATTCACACTCATTTTCAAAGGTTTAGCCACAATTCTACCTCAGGGGTCATATTACAGAAAGGCTACTTTAAGTCTTAAATTAAGATAGGAAGAATCTTAATTTTTTTGGTATTTTTTTAATGAAACATACACTGAAAATACAAAAAAAGCTATCACTGAATTGCTTAGAGGTGTTGTTAACCTCCGTCGAGAAATCCAAATCCACATCAACGCTTAACTCGATAGATTAAGTAAGAGAGTGGGCTAGACAGTCCCCGCTGTATACCCGGCATCCAGCGGAGTATTGATGCTATGAAAAAGAGAACAAGTCCACTGACAAATGATACGAAGAGAAAGGCAACTCTTGTGTCCAAAGAGCAGAGTAAAACCGGTGGTGGCTCCTCCTGTGCTCACTCACTGATACGGGCAGAAACCCTACTGTGGGTCTTCTCTGAAAAGTTAATAATGAAGGTAATTAAAGGCTGCAGGCTAACTTCATTGTGTTTTTCATGTTTTTTGTCTCTCCTCCTATCAAAGATTTGCATGAGGATACTTTTGTTACATCAAGTCTACATTACTTTATATAATGAGACATTATCCAGCGTTACAGCGCCTAGTACCTTTCTACTAACGAGTCTTTTGTCATCAAACACATCGCTAGGATCAATGAAAAGTTCCACCTGTTGACATTTTGTTGATTTTGTAAAAACAGTAAAAGAGCAGCCATGTGGATTAAATGAGTTAGCAAAGTTAGGACAGCTTAACAGTTATTCTAAAGTTAGGAGAGTTTATTCAAGATTTTACAAAGTTAGGATGCTGGTGTAATACACTTTTCCTATCTTAAGTTAGGAAAGCAACATTGACTTAGGAACAGTTTATCTGTAATGGCCTTTTTCCTAAATCAGGTTCTAACCCTTATTACTATGGTTACCAGTTAAGATAGGATCTGCTGGTTAGAAACTTTTTATGATATGGCCCCAGGGAGGACTGGTCCATTATGTCTGGTCACATTCTAATTACTAAGTGTGCACTGACGTATGTATAACTGGGGATGCAGATGAAGAACATAACAGGTCCACTTTGAATTGGAGTTGATAAGTGGGATAGGGTAAATCTAACATTAACCTACTATTCACTAATACCCACAGTTTTCTGTGTACACAATTTCTTACTGCCCAGCCAAGAGTAAGTTTGCAGATACTGGCTTGGGATCTTTTGGATTGGTTGTTAATGGAGCAGCACAGAAAGTTTCATTGCACTAATGTAAAGTAAAATAAATCCAAAGTGCAGTTCTAGCCAATGTTTTCTCAAAAAGCTATCCAAAACAAACCAAGTCGAACATGGTTATATATTTGACAGAGTCTGGTTCTCTGCCTCCAAGATTATAGAAAAGCATGACTGGAAATGAGACATCTGGATTCAGCTATTTGTAATTGTATTATTTAACTATTTATAGTGGGAATAGATATATACATTTTTTGTATTATAATGAAATTTTGAAATTCTAATTTCCGTTCTGCAGAACTAGCCTTAATACTTCACTTTATCATAGCCATAATTCATTTTTTGAAGAACATTCAATATCATGCTGCAGCTAATGCAGTGATGGCATCTGCCATGTCAATTAGCATAATGCACTTGCTTACAATTTCATACAAGCCTGCCCCATTTTGCTGGAAGAACCATTCGCATAAATGTCATACACAGTAAAACATAGTAAAACAAGTTTGGAAACAGGAAGCCAGTAAATCCTTAATGTTCTAAAAGAACCCTCTAGTTTATCAGTGGCTGAAAAGACAGCAGAATGCAATTGTTGCAAAGTGATTACCATGATAGGTTCTTCAAGGTGTTACATACAGAATATGTATGTTTTTATAGATTTGCCCAAAATACTCATATAATTTGGGAGAAAATGTTCATAGGAATAAGAGAAATATCACAAATCAAGGTCCTATTTGAAGAACAGCTCTTTAGTTTATAAAAAAAAAATAACTAACCAAAAAAAAGTGTCATTTTATAATAGCAAGACATTGAATGAGGACCTAAAAGTATTGATTTCTTTCCAAAATGGATGAACAGCATAGTGCAGCAAGATTCAGTTCATCAAATATTCTCATGCAGAGTGTGTTGACAAGCCTGATTGGATTTACTGTTGATGCACATCTCAGAGGCGTTAGGCAATCCATGTCAAACATGCCGTATTTGTCTTTGCCTCTCGACTCGTTTTCATGTGCCCTTGGAGAAAAGCCAAATTTCTTCAAGACCCCACCTCAACAAGTCCTTGCTCCCAGCGCACGGACAAATAGAAAAGTGTGTGTGTGTGTGTGTGTGAGAGAGAGAGAGAGCGTGTTTGTTGACCCACTTTCACACAGTGAGAGAGAGAGGTACAGCTGTAAAAGTTTTCCCCCCTTCCTTCCTCTGCTCTACCTCCTCTAACTCACTCTGCCCTGGCATCCTAAGATGCAGTGGTGACTATGGCAACGCTGCAGTAGTGAGTAAAGAAGAGGAGGCTTCTTCTTCTCACTCGCTCCTTGTTCCCTTTTCTCTCCATCTTCGGTTTTCTTTTTTTTTCGTTTTGTCAGCTCAAGGCAGTGTCACGGGTATGCATCTAGATGTTGTCTTTATAATGACAAAGATCCCTATCTTCTGATTTATTTAGCATGCCTGCGTTTCAGCAGTGAGCTTCTCATTCAGCCTAATTTGCATCAAATCACTTTTCTACACTATTTCAGTGGGGTGGGTATTACAGAGGCGAAGCGAAAAATCATATAAACTTAATTTCAGCAGACAGCCTTTCTATCAGGAGACAAAAACATTGCATCACACTCCTCGTTTACAACAGTGACTATGGGTTGGTTGCAATGGATGCCACTAGAAAAACACCCAGAGGACTTTTAGGATGCTGTCCTGAGCACCCTGTTGATGTTAAGGGATCCTGTTGTTGTGCTGTTGACTCTCCTTTCAGCTTACTCCTGATTCCTAGATAACACCTCCTCTGGCCTCTTCCATTTGCTTGTCATATTTGTGTGTGTGTGTGTGTGTGTGTGTGTGTGTGTGTGTGTGCATGCGTTCAATCTCTTTGGCACCGTCCCACAGCCCCTGCCCACCAGTTTGAAGATGAGGACTCCTGGCAAAGACAGAAGGGCTTTTGGGACCTGCAGCCGTATGAATTTTTCATTCACTTCCCTCCGCCAACTCTCGCCCCCTCTCTCCCTTTCTCTCGCTCTCGCCAGTCCTCTCCCCCTCTCACTGACAAGTATTGTCTCTTGCTCAGTCTGCGATAGCACACCTGGTACCCATACAAGCAGGAAGAGTAAACCCCCCACCACACACACAAACACATTCACACTTGCTCAAACACAGTATGTAGCCTGCAGACAGAGTAAACAGCTCCTAGACAACAGTGCCTGGTATTCTACTTTCCACTGTTTTTTTTTTCTGTCTTGTTCTCGGGGTCCCTAAGGCTGGGCATGTGGAGAGAGGTCAGAGGAATGCAGAGGAATCCTTTCTGCAGGAGAGTGTTATTAGGAAAAATAAAACACAGGACAGAAGGAAACGAATACACACTGGAAAATTGCACACATTCATACACAAGGCACTACAGAGCAGGGTGAACACTCGGCAGCACTGCATCAACAAACACGCAGGCTAATGTAGCCAATACATACAAATCTCTTCCCTTTGTAGTGCTCTGTGGTTATTTTGTAGTCATTCGAAGGGGCTGACAGACATTTAAAAGGAAAAAGCCAGCAAAGATTAAGTGATTAAATCCTATCTAAGCTACGCTTCACAGATGAGATGGGCAGATGAAAGAGCAAACAAGAACTAAAGAATCAAAAGGTTTTCACTTCTGTCATATACCTTATTCGTCACTTCTGCGTCCATGGACATACAACAGAGAAACAATGACTAAGCAAGACAAGCTGACATGAGCTGAAATAGAGCTGTCAACTAGCAGTGGCACAGCCAAGCCATTGAACCCGGACAGATCAGAAAGCAGTTGAACCCCGAGGCCATGACATTTTAGATCTCAGCTCCTGAGACATTCAAGACGGCAGTAGGTGACATGTTACCTTGGTCTGCTGTCTGTGCTTGGATGTATATGACCTGGCAGGTCCATGAGCTTTGAGGTAATGTCAGACATTCAGATATGTTGTGATATGTTTCTGTGGAACCAGTTTGTGTGGTGGCTGTGGAGCTCCTCTTTGCACAGATCTTGGGAAAAAGCAGTTGCCTCTGCACACTCCTTAGACTCTTTGAACAGTCAGAAGATTCCCTTGATCAATTATTGATCAAAGCCATTAAAAAGCTCTGCAAAAAGTCACGAGTCTGTTGTGATTCGTGGTGTCCATATGTATGGGAGTGTGTTTCTGTTTGTGTGGCAGAGAAATAGATGGTAGAAGCTGAGGGGCATGCAGATACGGACAGAAAACAGGTAGAGAAACAAAAGTAGAAATAAAGAAAGGAAAGAAAAAATCTGAGCTATTTGAGCTATTTTAGGGTATTTTCAGATATGGGGAAAGACATTGCATGGATTCTCTTGGGGAAATGAAACATGTCTGACTATTTTTCCAAAACTGAAAATCATAGCAAGAACTAAATAATAACTGATAATGTTGTGACATATTTTGGCATTGGTCCCTTGACACAGAATCTGTCACCTCCTTGGCCTTTTAGACTTTCTGCTTAAAATATATTACATCCAAATGAGTTTTATTTGAAACCATGGCTGAATCAGAACATGTTCCTATACCCCAGTAAATCACAGTAGGTGCTGTTATACTGTTGTAGGATTTGTCCTATTATTAATTGACTATGGAATAGCTCCAGGACTTGTAAATCATATACTGCAGCCTTGTCTTTCTGCTGGCCAGCTTAAGCAAGAGACTTGGTCAAGTTCAAAAATTTCAAATGAACTGGTCTGTATTATGGAAATATTTGTTTGTGTTTTTATATACATATATATTATTTCAGGGATGAATTTTCCTTTTAATTTAGAAGGATTGACCATATGTAGTGTCCATTCCACTACTGCTATATATTGTTAATCCTTCTAACTTTTAGTACAATCAATATTGGGGCGAAGGGTAAAACTGAGCACTTTGAGGTGGATAAGAGAAAAAGACAGTGCTGTTTGTTGTGTTGTCTTTAATAAATATATTGCGTATCTTTAACTGTCTCCTCTCAATCTTAAGCAGATTTATTTTTTCTCTAGCGGATGTAGCATGGCCTATTACATACTACCTTTGATATGCAAATGAGGATGTCATGTCATTTATATTTCTGTAAAGCAAGTTAAAGTAAGTAAGTTATTTGCATCAAGGCTCATGTTAGAAAACCTAATAATAGTTGTTGATAATGTGAATTACAACAGTAGCTAACATGTGAGTCTTAAGTCATTCATTCAAATTAAAGTACGGCATGAACATATTTACTTTGGGACTTCATAATACTTTATAAACAAAGAAATATAGCGTACATACTGCAGTCCAAAAAGAAAACAAAATACAATTATATCACATAGTGAATTCAGATGGCACAAGTCAAAACTGCAGAAACAACAGTTTACTTATGTGAAATGAGTGGTGGAGATGAAATATAAGGCAAGAGATGTATTCTTAATAAAAAAACAATGTTTAGGTTGTTTACCAGTTTCACTGATTGTCAGATGTATTTATGCATTTGTCCCCGGGACTCAACCTGGTGGGGCTGCAGCTCTGCAGCAGTATTAACTGGTATCAGTGGAATTGTGTCCTTGTTTCTTGTTGTTCTATAAAAAGTACAGTGAACACTGTCATCTCTTTTATATTGAACTACATTGCAGCAAAGTATGCTATAAGTGTTTGTTGTTGGTTTTTTACACCGTGTCAATAACAGTAAAGAAAAAAGCAACCACTATTTAAAAAACTGCTGCATAAAAATAGTTCTGTACAGTGCTGCATCATTCCCATGTTTTTTTTCTTTTTTAGTCTGAGCTTGGTGCCTTGGTTACTTGAGTTGGGAGTACCAGCTGAGTGAGGAGATGTTCTGCCAAGAGCTGCATGTTGCTTGTAGCGTCATAACATTGGAAGAATTGTGCTGTCCTTTTAACAATTAATAGCTTGCGGGTTTGGGTTTTCCCATAATGTCAGGTTTTCCAAAAAAACTGTCCTAGAAGTAGAGGGTTGGCTATAGCTTGCTAAGAATAGCTCTTGTTTGTGTGTGATGACGCATTACCTTGACCAACCACAAACAAAAGCTCAGCCAGAGCCACTTGAATTTTCTTGGAACCTGCAGGGGCAAATTTCCACTACAAGAATTATACACTGAACTGAGCATAAAAAAATTCTTAACCCTTGAACGTGGTTTTACAATGCATCGCAGCCACTTTAGCTTCTGATAATGGAAATTCAAAGCAGAGTCTGTCTGCTGCACATTATGAAATCCTAGCAGTCAGACCTGAGTGGCAGTGAGTGATTTTTAGCTCCTGTCCTTTTGTCTGCCCAACATGCCCAACAATACTTATCAGAAGTTTCAGATGTTATGAAGAGTGTCAGGGGCTCATAATGGTTTACAACTGACAGTATAAATTAATAAAAGTAAAGAAAACAATTAACCAAGCAAAGATAACAGCGCTTAATAACAATGTTAATATAGTTATAAATGTTTCATTCATACTATCACACCAGTCATCTTGACACTCACCGACACAATTATTTTCAAGGCCATAAATTAATTAGTTTTGCCAAAAATATTTCAAACAATTCCATGATCAAAACCTCCACACATTTAAAACCTCTGCAGGTGTTTTCCTCAGATGAAAAGAACAGAAAACTACTGTTTTTGTTGTATCACTGAAGTTTTTAAAATAAAATAAAAAAGTCCAGCCAGTGCATTAGTGAGGTGCAGGGGTTGTTCACATCTGTCTGTTGATGTGTGTTTTGGACTCAGACTCAAGCTGAGTACTAATGGCCAATTCAAGCCAATTACAGCAGTAATTGCAGAGCTCTTGCCATTTGAGCTCATGAGGAGAGAAACCTGTTCTGATTGGCCTGGCCAGGTACTGAACAGAGAGGGACATAAATAGACCCATTTGGCAGATAACCATTTGTGTTTGAGGGACTGGCTCGGTCTCAAAAGTCAGATTTGAGCAGTTTCCACTGAAGAACAAAAGGAACGTTTGTCATGCTCAATTTTGCCTTCATTACATGAAAAAACATTAGAAAAAATTAGCAACCACATAAATCTAAATAAAACAGCAGTGTGAAGTAAAAAGGAACTAGTTGCCTTTGGTTTACGATGCTTGTGAGAACTTTTGCTAAAGGTAAGCTTCTATCCTTCTACAAACATTTCTCTCACGGTGCAATGTTTTCCACGGTGTCTCTTCTCACTGTCAGGGCTGTGATGGCTCCAGAAAGCAGCTTCTCTGTTTTCTGCCCACATACTAGAGGTCCTGGCCAGACACACACTGCCCGAGAGACAAGCTGCCATTTCCACAAACTTGAGCACTGAGCTGCACGCAGACGCACACACACACAGTACAATGCATACACACACATACAGATATATACATGGCTTTGCAGTACACCTATGCAAAGAAACATTATTGGAGTTTATATGACAATAAACATCCTTTGAGTTAAATAAACAGCTCTTTTTTTCTTCTGCCTATATTTTTTGGAATTGTAAACAAATCCCATAAAAAAAAAATGCAATTGACAATACATTACTCAATCCGACTTCCCCACCCTGTTTGCAGCTCTCAGCCACAAGCCCATTCGTTTCCACTAAAGACACACATCCGATGATCATCCAATGTTACTCACGATAACAGGAGTTAATAGCGAATTTGTTGGTGACTATTTTCAACTGGGGATTTGGTGCCCTAGTGTTTATGTACTGCAGATAAACAGAGTATGTGGGTTTGATTAAAAATGCACTACAGTGCTCATGTTCACTGTAATGAAGAAACATGTCAGCCAGTGCAACTGCGTGACTCACTGGTTTGATTTTTTTAATAGTTTTTGATCAAAAGAACGAAGCTCTGTGGCACACAGGAATAAATTATGACAAGCTTTGGCCACACAGACAGTACTTGTTAACGAGATCAGTTTATTGTTTGGTTGGTCCTTACATGGAATTTATTAAAAACTATACTGTATCACTAGTCTTTTCCTTTAAAGGACAGGGCTGCTTTTTGCCTCTTAAACAACCTTAAATTCCTTGAAGCACCGAATGAAGTAGATGCTGGAAATATTCCACAGGGATCTTGGCCCACGCTGACTTGATAGCATCACACAGTTCCTGCAAATATTTTCAGAAGCACATTAATGCATCTGATGGCACATTATCCTGCTGGAAGCATCCATTTCAGAAAGAGCAGAGTGTGGTGATAAATGGCTGAACTTGGTCAGCAACAATCTGCGAGGACACTGGAGTGCTGTGTGATGGGATTTGTTGAACAGTTTGGTGACGTTTTTTTCTTGTTTTAAGTTTCCAGTTGTTGAAGATCACATGACCACATAGCGTTATCTCATGGGTCTTAGTTGAGGCTGTTCTGTGCTTTACCCAGGGTGCTCCGAGACGTGCTTCTGCACATAACTGTTACACTAAGCGAGTTTACATTTGTGGCCTGTCAGCTAGCATGAACACATCTTGCCACTCCCATGTCTTGTCTCTTTCATCTATGATGCATTTTTGTCCCCAGAATTGCTGCTGCTGTCAGTGTGTTGGGTTTTTTTTTGATTGTTTGTTTTGCTTGGGTTGGAACACGTGCGACTGTAATGATCATACTAAATTTGAAGCGACTTAAATCTCACGTCTTGCCCATTCCAACATTTAGTTGAACCACAAATGAGCCTCTCAACTCTGTCTGCCTGCCTTATGTCTTATTTACACATCACTCAGGCGGGGAAGGCATGTTGTTTGCATAAAAAATAGAGGTATGAAGTGAGTGTATTTTTTGAGGAAGAGAGAGATGAAGAGAGAGAGAGACAGAGGGAGGCATAGCCTGCAAGCTGATATGACAACAGAAATGCTAGTTTATTTGTTTGTTGTTTTTACTGATAATTGGATCCCACCTTCAATAACAGTTACTGTGTAACTTATTTTGTGGCAGACAGACATAATTTTGACTATCACTACTACAGTTTCTTGACAGACAAATACCTTAATTGAACATGTAATTTCCGCCTTTTTAAAGTCAGTGGTTGTTTTAAAGGGCTTTTCCTTGGAAGATATTCTAATGTGACTCTCTAGAGGAAGTCCCCCCTCCTCTCTAATGTCCTCTGTAGCCTTCAGTTAACCATCTGCTGGGAAGGTAGCACATGGCAAAAGATGTGTTAATGAATGCACAGTTATATAATCCAGACCTGTGGTAGAGGGAAAGACAGAAAGCCAGCGGCAGCCAGATCCACATCTCTTGACAAAGCAGAGAGAAAGGTAAAGAGGTTCTTTGTGCCACCAGTGCCCCCAAGTGGTCTGAGGTGGCATTTTCTCTCTCTCCTTTTTTTCACCTTTTCAAACATGACATAACTGCTGCTTTGCCTTTTCTCTTTCTATAAAGAAAAACTCAAGGGACACAGGAGCTGATGTATCGCACGTGACAGGCTGATATACGGATGGTATTGCTTTGTCGATGACCGCTGTTAAATGGGCTGCATGCTGACACAGTAAAACCACAAAAGACCACTATTACAAATCAGTCCCCTGCCCTCCCTCTTTCCCTCCTCCTGCCAAAACGCCATACCTGGCCCTTGCCCTGGCCAGCCATCACACCCCTTATGAATCAAAGATAGTGGAGCAGAAGTAGGGTGAGACAAGGACTTATGAGCACTTGGCTCTGCCTCCCCATTTTCTCCTTTCTCTCTCTCCTGCAGTCTGTACATTTTTCTCTTTCCTCTTCTGCATCTATCTGTCTAGCTTGGATGATAAATCCTCAGGCGAGGTTTAAAGCACCAGCGGAGCAGAAACTGCCCGGGTTACACTCTGTTCACATCAGTTAATATACATAACGGGTCAACATTTACAAGATACATGCATGCCCGCCCCCTCCTCTGCCCTTCCACCCACCCACAAACACATTTCTCTTTCTCTGTCTCTATTTCAACGGGGTTGAATTGAGTTGCTTTATTGACATAGCTATTTGTTCGAAAAAATACTGCAGACAAAGCATGCAAAAATAGGCAACAAACCAGCAGCTCACACTGAGCATTCACAAAAGAATTTTAGTTTGGACATTCCGAACCCTAATTCCCAATTACCCAAATTACCCAGTATTGGATTTAAATTCTAACAGTCAGAGATTTTTTGAAATACTCTTATTTGCTCTTCTTGAGAACAGTTAGATAGACCCTATGAGACTTTTATAACTTTCTGCTAAATATAAAGCTATACCCAGCAGCTGGTTTATTTAGTTTACCATTAAGACTGAAAAGAGTGTGAAACAGGCAGTCTACTGACCAAAGGAAACAAAATATGCCTACCTCCGTGGCTCACTACACCAATAGCCCATGTTTCCAAAATCAGAATCAGAATCAGCTTTTATTGCCAGGTATGTGTACACAAGCAATTTGACTCTGAATTGTACATTGCTCGGGATGTGCTTAGTCATACGATAATACAATAACACAATGATACAGTAATAAAATCAAACACAGGCTACATTATAGAGAACACATATATACACACCATAGACAAAAACAAAATAGACACATTGAGTCACATAGTGCAATGAGCAGAGTGCAAAGGATGCTGTAGTAAATTATCATTACATTATTATTATGTACATGTTGCAAGTGGATGTGATATGCATACATGTACACAGTGTGATGGAGCACAGTGCACAGCATGCTGGAATAAATAAGTATTATGTGCAGGTGAAATGTACTTGAGGTAGGATATATATTACAGTATATACATTATGACAGTATACAATATAAAAGTATGAACAGCTCTGAAATAGAGAATGATGAATAAATGATAAGTGGTAGCAGGTAAACAGGTAGTTGGTTAGAGACAGAGTTACTGGGTTATTGCACAGGAATTGTTCTGACACTGTGAGTCAGAGATCAGCTGTTCATCAGAGTGATGGCTTGTGGTAAGAAACTGTTTGTGATTGCTGATTGGTGTTGGTGTACAGTGCGCTGTAGCGCCTACCAGAGGGGAGAAGTTGGAACAGGTTGTGTCCGGGGTGAGATGGATCTGCAGTGACGTTTCCTGCCCGTTTTCTGACTCTGGAAATGTAAAGTCCTGAATGGAAGGCAGGTTGGCCCTGAAGATCCCTGTCCTTTTTGGTGGCAGATCCAAACCAGACAGTGATGGATGTGCAGAGGACAGACTGGATGATGGCTGTGTAAAGTGGATCAGCAGCTCCTTAGGCAGGTTGAGCTTCCTGAGCTGGCGCAGGAAGTATATCCTCTGCTGGACCTTCTTGATGATGGTGTCCGTGTTGGGATCCCACTTTAGGTCCTGGGATATGGTGGATCCCAGAAACCTGAAGGAGTCCACAGCAGACACAGGGGTGTTGAGAATGGTGATGTGGGGCAGGGTGTGAGGGCTCCTCCTGAAGTCCATGGTCGTCTCCACAGTTTTGAACGTGTTAGTCTCCAGGTTGTTCTGGCCGCACCAGAGAGCCAACTGATCAACCTCCCATCTGTAGGCCGACTCATCACGGTCCCGAATGAGACAGATGACCATTGTGTTGTCAGCAAACTTCAGGAGTTTGACAGATGGGCCTCCTGAGGTGCAGTCGTTGGAGGAGAGGGAAAACAGCAGGGGAGAGAGCACACACCCCTGGGGGGCACCAGTGCTAATAGTTCAGGTGCTGGATGTGATTCCTCAGCCTCACCTGCTGACTCCTGTCAGTAAGGAAGTTTGTGATCCACTGACTAGTGGAGGCTGGCACAGGGAGATGGGTCAGTTTGGTGCTGAGGATATCCGGCTTTATGCAAACCTGAATTAATTACCCGCTCTACCTTACGTATTTATTGATCAGACTTGACAGTGGTAATGATTTTCTCATTTAACTCACAATAAGTTAGTGATCAAGCATTTTTGCCCTCTGTCCAACACTATCAAGTTGAAGGAATATTGTGAGTCAGGTTCAAGTGTAAATAAGTTTTGGAGACCGATGAAGACTTACATAGCATGGTTTATTGAACCCGGTTGTGGAGATACAGTGCCAGCAACCCCCATGTGAACACAAGAAATGGCAACACCAAATCTGAACGATACTTCCTTTCTGGGTATAGTTATCCTTCCTATATCTACAGAGATTCACTGTCCAATAAGGTTAATCGTCACCCCTCTATCAATGTGTGAAAAGTCTCATGGTCATTGATTCAAATCAAGACAAGTGTGTCAGTCTGTCTGCAATGAAACAAAACAAAGACAATCTTGACTTTGTGTTTCCTAACAAATGTTTCATTATCAACTCAGCTGCATCAGTCATCAACAAGCAGGCAGAGAGGACAGGCAGCGTCTGATCTAGATATTTGGAGAGTCCTGGGCTGTCACCTTTGGCTTGCTTTAGCTAAGCAATTGACCCTATACCTGTGTCATAGTGACCTTAAATTATTCCTTCACAGTTTGTCTATTCTGTATATGCTTGTGACATTGGTCCATTTCAGTCATATATGACACTGAGAAATATTTTAATCAAAATGCCTTCCAGCTGTTTTTGTACTTGAATGGGATACAGTATCTTTGAAAACCTTCGGATCTTACTAGAATTCTAACTGAAGTCTTGAGTGGGATTGAGCAATGTTTTTTCCGTACAACAGGGATTTGTTATGATGGACATGCCAAAGAAGGGCTTAAGTAGTAGATTGTAAAACTGTTTACACTGTGCTGGAGGAGTCAATAGAGATGAAAATCAAACCTCTAATTATAATAGTCTATTTTAAACATATACAATAACAGACTGTCACAGATATTGATAATATTGTAACACAGTTGTGAAGTTAGTATGTCCTTGTCTCTCTGCCTCTGTGCCTACACATAACACATCTAATAAACGGGGACTGGGACAAGTAGAGAAGCAGCCCAGACTCTGGTTTGCTTCACTGGACCTGAACACAAGCATTTCATCTGTTGAGCCAGCAGGCCAAATCAAGTGATCTTTATTAAAGTCGCTTTGATAGATTCACCCCTGGCCTCCCCCGCTGTGATCTATCGCCTGTCCAGCCCTTGGAGGTCGTAATAAACTTGTTTAGCAATGGGGTCACTGCACGCAAGCAGAGCATGTACATGCGAGAGTGTGTATGTGTGTGGGCGCTTTTCTGCTTGAACAGTACGTTACGTGGCTCAGGTGTATTGTCACAAGCGCGTTGCATAGCCTCCTGGCACTGGATCCCGCTTGTGATGATATTTGTAGTTTCCTTACAGATTCTACCGTGATTGCATCATATATTTATACACACACATTTAGGGATCGGTCAGGCCCAGTTGCAGCATTGTTATCCCTTTGAGTAGTTTTACTGTTATGAGCAGCTTCTGCATATTTCCTAATAGAGTAGTAAATCCAAGGCAGTTTAGCCTGGGTAAGCCTTAAACAAAAAGCTATTTATTTGGTTTCCTGTTTTTGTTTAGTATATCAAGTATCTCTGAGACTGACTTGAATAAGCAGGACATGTCAAAACAGTCCATTATGATTATGATCTCATTTCTGCAGTTATATTAAATTTGCATTCAGCAAAAAAAGATTAGATCTTTGATCATTCCGTCTTGCCTGCAGTGAATGAAGCACAACGATTCACAGACATTGTAGACACGGCCAGCCCACGTCCTTGTCTGTTGTTTTCAAGTTAGCAACGGCCGCTGTCCCCAGCGTACACCGGGAACATCCAGGTCATTGTTAGTCAAGGTGAAACCCATTCACTTTCTAATGGGTACAACAGGCACCAGCGCTATTGGATGATTCATCAGATCAATGGCAGGGTGTTCTCATCTGACTTCCTGAGTCCAGCATTTGTAGCTTGTTTGAGTTTATGTAGCTTACATGGTAACAAGCGCCAGGCACTGTGGATTATAGGCAACAAAGACTAGATATGATTTTATTGTTTTAACAAAGTAAAAATTAAATTTACAGCTTTGTTCCCAGATGTTATTAAAATGCTTTATTTTTGAAAGTACATCACACCAGTGAAAGTGTATGATGTACTTTTATGAGTGAAGTCTCTCACAAATAAAGTTTTATGAGAGGAGCGCCTGGAAAGAATTAGAGATATTTCATTCTTAAAAGCCCTTTGGAAGATACAGCAAAGGGCAAAGCCTGTTATTGTTGCTGTTCTTTATGGTGCATTGAAGTCACTTAAAGGTGCTGTAGAATGCTCATTTTCAGGTTCATACTTTTATTTAGGATTTCTACTAAAAAATGTTCACATGCTTTAATGTTCAAAAACATAATGCATTTCTCATACTGTTCACTGCTTCAAGAACTGTTCACCCTCTTTCTGAACACAGCTAGCAGTTAGCATTCCGTAGCGTAAGCAACAAGTAAAGCTATCTATCCATCAAGAAACTTCAAAATCACAGTTGAGGCAGAGCAGATAGAGGACATTAGAGGAAAACACAGAAAACATTTCCTTCATAACTAAAAAGCACTTTCTGTGACACACACTGCACTGCACAATCCCTACCTGTGAAACTTAGTGCTTGTTGGATTTTGCCCATTTTTGGCGTATTTTGGGTGCGCAACATTTACATATGAAGGAGGAAATAATGGAGATTGAGGCTTTTTATATTCAACTATGCCAGGGAAAATACAATACATTCTACGGCACCTTCAATGTATATTATATATGGATCGTGGTACAGTTTTAAACAAGTACAGATGTTTTAATGACAAGTAAAGCTACTGAAAAAAAGTTACAACAAGGGAATTGCATAGGAGAATTATAACTTAATATCAGACCTTACATATATCACAAATACCAACATCCAAGTTCATAAAGCATTCAGTGAGAAATTAGGACTTTATGATAAAGTTTTTTTAGTAGCTTTA
This sequence comes from Lepomis gibbosus, assembly GCA_029875015.1. Classification (NCBI taxonomy): domain Eukaryota; kingdom Metazoa; phylum Chordata; class Actinopteri; order Centrarchiformes; family Centrarchidae; genus Lepomis; species Lepomis gibbosus. The sequence continues at coordinate 43,870 of JAPMOB010078525.1, read as the reverse complement.
TTACTTGTAAAATATAGAAAAAGGCTGTGTCTGTTAATCAATGCAGTTTGGTCATATTGCTTGAACAATGTATTTAGAGAAAACAGACAAACACACAACAGTGTTTTCATAATTTAATGTAAAAAATAGGTATTGCGATGAATTGTCTCTAAAGGTTTATCCATTCGTAAGTGAAATTTAATTTGGGTGAGTAACTAGTCGTATGTAACTGCATAATTTGATGTGATCAGTGTGGTTTTGTCATCTGTATTAAAGCTCATACCTTCTATCTACTTCCTCTCTCAGATGAACAACCTGGACTCCTTTGGGAATAGATAGTGTTAGTGAAATTTCTGACTCAGGATTTCACTAAAACAACATTTGCTGAGAGTTTGCACATGTCCCCAGGCAACTGCTTAAGCAGCCTTTTAAGATGCCCAGAAGCTGAAAACTGTCTGATTTGCATTTCCTCCCAAAGTATACCTTTTCCTTGAGATGGTTCATTATATTAATCGGAGGTGACATTAACTTTGGATTAATTCATAGCCATGCCATCAGAAATTTGCAGGGCGCACCATCATGGTTGTCATAGTAGCCATCAGATTTGGACCCTTCCAGTAGTACCACTTGATGCCATTGTAGCGAACCACGCTGGATGAGCCGGGGTAATATATGCCATTCAGGTTGGATGGACCGCAAGCTTCAAACCACCAACCTGGAGAAGAAATGCACCGGAGAGTTCAAGGAAAAAGTCAGAACTAATTGAATTCAAGCTCATGAAATGTAACACCCAAATGTGCCGCTGTAAGTCAGCAGTAACTTTATATGAGCGCAGAGGGAAAATGAAATGCACTCTGGGACATTTACAAGGGGGTGGATAGAAATGTTTAACAAGATGGGGTTACAAGGAGAGACAGATTGAGATAGGGTTAGATGAGTAGCAGAAGTTAGGGGAAACTGCGCACCTCCAGATGCAAGCTGGGCGCACTTGCAGGTGCAGCGGTCGTTATCTCTGTCCTTGGTGCTGAACTGGGTGCCGGTGTGGGTGAGGCTGCTGGTCCGTCCAGCTGTGCCGCTGAAGCCCTCGGCATGGAGGCTGGATTTGGGAGAGTTGAAAAAAGAATTTCAGCAAAAAGCTCAGCCGCGGGCACTTCTGTTTATTATTTAAAGCTGTGTTGGGCAAGTTTGCTTGTTGGCCGCTCCAAATGGCAGCGAGTGGTTACTGCTCGAAAACAGTTTGAGCTTCAGTTTCTGTGAAATCATCTCCCATCTGTAAACTGAACACCAAAGGGATGAGAAAGGCAACACATGTAACTTGGTGGATCCAAATCCTGCTGTTTGTAGTTCACTCTTAGTGTTTTACTCTTAGTCTGACCTGGTATCAGAATTTAACAGAGCAAATAGACAACATCTTAAATAGGGCAAGATCCAGTGCTTTTCTCTATTGCAGCTCCACCTTGTAATTTAGAGTCTGTGTAGAGTGATGTACTTAACGCTCTTGTCTTGTACAGTATTAATTAAAAAACTGTATACATTATTTCACAAAGACTCAAAGAATAGAAGAATAAATCAAAATAATCCAATAACACAGAATATGTGAACCACTGGAGGAGATCACAGACTTTTTAGTATATGTATAATACTTTTTAATACATGGCACCGTCTCCCCAAGTTTCCATAGTTGCCAAACATCAATACAACAACGAACCTAAAGAACTTCTCATTATTTCCCTCCATGCTGTGCTTTGTAAAACAACCCAAACAGTTTGAAAGAAATATCTGCCAGAGTTAAATTGATTGGCTCAATTATTTTCATACTGTGGCCGAGCGATGGAGTTTGTGTGCATGTGTGTCTGTTTTTTGTGTCCGTTTGTCCGTCAGTGTGTGTGCATGTCAGTTTGAGTTTGAAGCGAGTGGACGAGGAGGTCAGCCCTGCTGTCTGGCCTCTCTGTCATTCTGTCTAGTTAGTACCGGACTCTCCCCTGAGTTATGTGACCCCACCCCCTCCCTTCTGCAGCCAGGGGCATGCTGTCTGTGATGACTAAATGAAGAATCCTCCTCTTAAATTTGTAAAGTTCACAGGGCAGGCCAACACATCATGCGGGGCAGCAAGAGGGGAGTCTGAAATGACAGTGCTGGGGATGGGAATTGTGATTGAACAGCAGAGAGACTGGAATAATACATTAGGGAAGATTTTGTTAGACGACCTAACTTTTCTCTGCATGATGGATCAGTGATGTGGAGAAAATTAAAAGCTATCAAATTAGACAGGCAACCACAGGCTACAGGATATCCTATTGGAAAGAGTGGCCTGTGGACTGTGCCAATTCTTCCTACTCTCCAAAGCATTTGAATTAGCCATGACTTCCAGATGTATTAGTTCAGCTACTCCACCAATACCACAGACCACAGGCTAATCCTTTTCAAGGTGACTGTCTTTTTATATTGTTATTGTATCCTTCAATGACAAATATACTGTTACATTAAAAGGAATGCCTACCATTGATTTTACTATAAGAATAGATATTCTTGGCTACCTCTAAGGGGAAAGTGGTCTGTCATGCTGATGATTAATGTATGAATAATATTACTGATTTTTAGGTGAAGACCTCCATGTTGCTCTGGGGAGCGCACTGGATGTAGCTGAAGAGGAGGATTGCTTTGGCTGACTAGCCGCATAACTCCATAGCTCTAACTTGGGAGTTATACTATAAACCCACAGACGAAGTCAGCGTCTTCAGCATGCTAGTAAAGCTGGTACATGTTGAACTAGTTACATAGAACATGATCTCAGAGGTAGCGAGCTACAGAAGTGATTACATTCACTCAGGTGCTTCACCTCACGCAGTGTAGCCTACAGCAAAATTGTAAAACATTCAGTTTCATCGCGCTAATTATGTGGAACAAACTCAGGCAAATGCAATTTGCTGCACTATTAGGGATCTTGGAAAGCACATGCCCACATACGATTATGATTTGTCATCTCTCACTGCATCAATCTCCATAAACTTCCACCAAACAAGAGCAAATTCCTGTGAATTTATATGAAATCTAAACTGAACTATTTTGGTTTCTATTTTATTTCTGTCTGTTTAGGAGGGAGCATGGCTTCAGCACACCCACACATAATCTTGTTAGTGATTGCAGGGTTACCAAGGAGCATGGTTTGAGTTGTCAGTTCCTGGCAGGGGCAGGTATTGCCGAGCATTCCTGTAATACTCCAGTGGATGTGCCTCCCCTTTGGGGATTTTCAGGCGCAGCGGTAGCCGCTGTGATGGGAAAAGAAAAATGGAGGCAGACGAAAGTGGCAGCGTGCCCTCCACTGAGCTCATCATTTTGAATGACATTCTTAAAAATGGTCCAAGTGGTTCCTTAACTTCAGTGGATGGGGATAAAAAAGCTTAGAGAACGAGAAAATAGGAAGGAATTTAAACTGTTGATAGCGGTTTCTAATCTGTCGCGATATTAAGAGTCTTACACCCAGAAGGAAGGCAATGATTGAAAGGGTGTTACTGCATTGCAATTATGCCTTTCACAGTAGAAGGCTCTTAATAAAACACTTTACTGAAATAAAGTACCTCCTTTATAATCCAATTCATGTCTGATTTCTAAAAGAAAGTGAAAGAAAGAATTTTAGACTTGAGACCTGAACGCATAAGAAGTTTTCTACTTTTTGTCATATCATGTGCTATCATGTACTAATTAAATGTGGTAATTGGATGATTTAATAATTCAGATAGTTAATTTTTATCTAAGCATTACAGTAGTACAAGCCAGAATAAAACATTCATTGCTTAATTGTATATTAGAATTACATTTCATGCTGTTAGGTTACCTGTAGTTGTTGTCATCTCCATCTATGTAGAAGTGATCGTAATGTGAGAAGGCTTCGTTCCCCTCTCTGTCTTTCAGCTGGACATGCAGACTGTATTCCCGGGAGCTGGTCAGCTTGTGGATGATATCATTCCCCAGCCAGTGTTCCCCAGACAGCTCTCCAAAGCCCTGGAATAGACACAAAGACTGAGAAACAATAGAACAAGAGTATATTTTAATAGGGGGAGGGGGGTGATTTTACCTGTGGCCTGCCAAGTGTTTTTGGAGGTAATATGAAAATGGACCTCAATTTAAGAAATCACATTTATCATTCTGATGGCCTAAGACAGTCCACTGAGTTTATGAAGTGAAATATTCCACTCCCAAAGCTAGGGGCCAGTCAATTGAGACTTTAATTTGCCCTCATATCCTACCAGTGATTCATCTGTGCCTGTGGTACTTTAAATCTGATCCACTGTTTATTTAAAACTACGAGCTGGACATGAACATAAGCCTTCTGTCAACCTTTTGGCAATGGTAAACAACATGGAATGATCACTAATGCAGAATAAAAGGTGCAAGAATAAAGGAAATATGAACGAGTGCAAATGCTTCAGTACAGGCCAATAATCTGGGAGTCACTAAAGTGTTTGATGATCACGAAGATAATGGAATGACATGATATTACTAGATCTCAACCAAAATGAACAACTAATAGGCAGAGATTGAGCCAGGGAGCACCCGTGCAACATTGACCCCTTTAAAACATAAAATGCCCAATCACTAAAAACCTCTATGCTCCTGATTGTCCCCCACAAAAAGCTGGATCTATGCTGTTAGCAGGCTTCTCAGTTTTAGATGTTTATAAACAAAATCAAAAAATTTTTCTACTATGAAATGACTTGGCGGTTATCTTGTAAACCCGCACCAGAGATGTTTTTTAGTGAATAAAATGCCCTTTTGTATTATTTCATATTTTTTAAAAATTAGCAAAGGGATTGGTGCTTTTGCTGCTCACAAAGACCAACAGAGTGATGAGTCACAGCGTCAATAAATGATCAGGTATTAGCTGACTGCACTTCATTTTCCAGCCCTCTATATTGTAGCCAAATAAAAGTCAAGCAGCAGATAATGCTACAAGATAATAAACAACAGTCGTCGTAATCCCTCAGTTATACTTTAAGTACATCACATTAATATTTGAATCACCTTAATCTCTAGACATTCAGAGCTGAGCAAAAGCTTGTTCTCTCAGCAGGTAAAATTACAACATAAGCTAATAATGGTAGCCTAGCATCCAAAAGGGAGACTGAGAGCTGTCAAAATGATTGAATTTAGATGAAATTTGATATCTTTAGCTTTAATTGCCAGACGTGACTCAATGACAGTTTGTCGTTATAAGAATAAGTTGAAAACTACACAGCAATCAAATATGCAACTCGTGGATGCAATGATTAGAATAAAGAAAAAATTATATGTGTAATGTAATAGGTCTAATATAATACCATTGTCACTGTATAGTTTATTGTCCCAAAAAATGCATAGGGGATCTTGGACTGATATATTAAATAGCAGTCTCCACCGCCATCAACAAAACGTCACTGGGAATATATTTTGTAAGATGATCCCTCTTGTACAGTTTGGAGACTTTTAGAATATATCATGCCAACAAGCACTGAAGCTGTTCTTGTGGATTGGGGTGTCCCCACACCTTACAAAGACACTCTGTGTTTGTCTTTCCTTTAATATTTCAACCATTTGTACATTTGTATAAGGGGGAGTAATATAGAAACGGGTGTATAAAAGAGAACGTCAAGGACGTAAATATGCAGCAGGAGTAAATGCTGAATAATGTTAACAAGTGGACAGCATGGTAATATGAACTTGATTTTATAAAAGAAACAGATAGGGTGTGTCATGCAGGTGAGATGGCTTTGACAGAAATGGTTCACTCCAGGAAAATGACAATAACATGCAACATTCTATTCAATGAGACGCCTCAACAGGAGGGACAAAATGTAAAAGATGACACTTACTTGACACACACAAATTTGAGAATGCACATAATAACACAGCCACAAAGCATATAGCCATTAAAGGATAATTTTGGTGGGCCCTATTTTCACATATTTAGGGGTTGAAACAACTACTAGGTACAAAAATGTCTAAGAATCCGTGCAGTAGATGGCTTCAGCTGGCTGTGTTTCTGTCAGTTATTTGGGGAGTTGCACTTAGATATTGTTGAAACTAGGTTCAATGACAAAGTATTTTCATTCCCTGGTTCTGATGTGCAAATAGGGCCCAGGTTTAAAAAAAATGAAATGACCCTTTAAGACTGTTTACCTATATCATCACATTTTTTTAAGGCAGAAGTGTGTATCATCAGACTACACCTGCAGATATTAAGCAGTATTTGTTCAGTCCAACAGAAGGCCAGTTTCTCCTTGTTTACCACTGAATTCTATATCACTTTGTCTAGCTGTCAGACTCTCTGTTTGTTATTGGTCTTAAGTGAGAGCAAATATATAGTGAGAGCCTTGGAGCATTTATCATTTGACCAGCAGGCCATGAGTGCAACATTTGATCAACACTGACCACAGTTTCTGAGAATATAGTGTGGACCGGGGCAGAGAAGAATTTTAGTACATACGTTATCTGCTATGTACAAGGCCCCTTGGCTCCCACGCCCCAGCTGGAACCAAATATTTATCATCCACTTCTAAAAATATTGTTCTGGAAAGAGGTTTTTAAGCTTTGGTTGTTGTTTTTTGGTCTCGCTCTTTCTCACTCTTTCTGTTTGCAGTCACATCCTCTCTGCATTTTATTTCCAATCCACACTGTAGCAATAGATTTGTTGGCTTGGGTGAGAGACAAATTGCTGCTCCGCTCAATCCCAAAACTAGCCTCACTCATTTGTTCTGTGTGTAATTTAACACAGCGACAAGGCTTTCAAGCATATGTTTTTATCCGTTTATCTCTATTTCTCAAACAGAATATTGATTCTGCTGAGAAAGCTTTTGTGATGAGATTTAAAAAAAAAAGAAGCATTATCTAAATGTAAGTCCTAACAAAACAAAAGTTGTTTTGCTTGATTCGGCCAGAGCACTGGAGCAACTTCAGAGTCTTTTGTGTACAATTGTTTTATATCCACTTTGTTTTTTGTAGCTTGTAGTTGGAAGTGCTCTTACTTTTATCACGACACACTCATTTCCCTATGCAGGAAAGCTATTGGGTACAAAGATGGATACAATCAGTAGTGCTCTGTGGTTCTTTGAAGTACATGATGTGTGTGACTGTGAGTGTGAGTGTGTGTGTGTGTGTGGGGTTTGTGCATGAGCATGTGTATATGAGTTTGAGTATAGTATGACAAAGAGGGGGAGCAAGAGCAGGTGCAATAACATGGGGGGTGGTAGAGAACACAAGGGCAGCCAAATACAACAACCACAGGTCACCTGGGATCACACACTAGTCGGTATCCCACGCCTCTCCGTGCCAAACCACCCGTGGGACCTCCTGTCCAGTCCCACAAAACTGCTCCGTACTACCTGTACTGTTGATGATGCACCCTAACTCTACCGCTGAAGAACTCACCATTTTGTAGTCCCTCCACCCACGATGGAAGTCAACGGAGCCGTTTCTCCGATGCTGAAGCACCGTCCACCCGCCACCTCTAGTCTTCATATCACAGAACACCTGTGGAAATAGACACAAATAACAGATTATTCCTTAGGGCTGAGTAACAAAAATGTATGGATTTAGAGGTCTGAACAAAATGTCTCTGAATCCAGGACGTGTTGTGTATTGAACATTGGCAATGAATGCTCGGCCAGTTTCTTTTGCTTGTTAACTTAGTCGATGCTCAGATATTTCCTATTTTTAAATTTAACGCAGTAATGATTGATTGTTTTTGCCACTTTGGGACATGGGAACAACACAACATTGACATATTATCAGCTTGTAACAACCACATTTCCCATGATCTCCCATGATTTACACGTTCACCAGTAAAAGAGCCTTAACTATATTAATTGTGTTTCAAGTCACCTTGCTAATGTCCAAAAGTCCAGTCTTCATCTCCTTTGGTCTCCACTCGCTACTGAGGAAATTATATAGCTAGCCGTTTAGCAGCTAAATACCATGCTATGTTAACCAGCTAGTTGCTAACAGTTGTTTGGTGCTGGGCAGGTAGTGTACAACGGGTGTACTGGAGCTTTTTTCGCTTCATGTAACTAATCAATTCCGAGTGTATGTGTCAGTAAATAAAAGATGTCACATCTTACAGCACTGCAGTGATCTACAAGATAAAAAGTGGAGAGAAAAGTGTTAAGAAATTATAGAAAGAAATACATTATTGTCTCTCTGTTGTTTAAAGGACGCCTTAGAAGCCTCAGAAATGGAGGGGGAACCCCTCCCATTCCTGCGGCTGCATTTCAGGGTGTCATGCAATGATATGACCCAGGTGGGAAGGAAAAACATATGAGCATGTTCTCTTATCCCCTTGAGTGGGGGTTGAGGAGTAGGCATCTGCGTTTTTGGTTACACACATGGTTTTCTTTCTTACTTGGCTGCACATTTGGCTATATGTTTGGAAGAACAAATAGGAATGAACTGCACTCATTCATCTAGTGACAGAATTTGAAATGTAGACTTCGTAAGGGACTTGTTTTGGATGTTCAAGGTGTTGAAACTGGACATATTCCAGCTTCTCTCGGGTATTGTGATTAGATGACTGTGTGAATTTCATCCATGGGTGGTATGATTAGATGCTTGTTGTTAGTTGAGATCCTTTTTAATTGAATCAGTGTATTCAGGCTGCATACCTCAAGGCTACAGGATGTCAGTTTTCTTAGGCACTATTTTTGAATCTCTATGCAATTTTATCATCTTAAATTATAGATACTGTCAGTGATTTTTCTGACTCCGACAACTCTACAACCTGCAATGGGGGTAATTACTGATGAAACAAAATTGATTTGATTGGCTGGTTGCTTAATAAATGTTGTCCAGCAAACAACCACTCTGGCTTGTCTCAAGAGTCATGCAGTATAGATGCTGGTGTGTGGACAGCATCCCAAGGGTCTCTCTATTTCAACTACTGTCTGCTAGAAATTAAATGAGAGTTTCTAGCACTTTCCCAGAATAGGAAAGCTAAATCAAGGTCAAAAGGCACTCAGGTCTTTTTCCTCTGAAAACAGAACAGACTGGCAATGTGCTGTCCTCTGGCCCATTAAGCCAATGTTCTGGCCTTAAAGGCATCACACTGAATACAAAAACAGGGTGTTTAAAAAGAATTCTCAGTTTAAGTAATTTCCCACAAGTGGCCATTACTTTGATTTAGAACAGGTCCATATTTTACACTCCAAATTCACTTATTATTATTAGCCAACAAGGAACCCATTACAATAAAATGCTAAATTCCAGTCAACCTTAACAATTTTTGTGATTTAAAAAAAATGCTATGCTGTGGTTATTATTTATAAACAGCTTCCATGGGACAAAATAGTTACTTCACTTGTGTTTAGAGAGAACCCGCAATGTGTTTAATTTTATGAGCCATGTGCACATGTAGCTCTTAAAAGTCTGCACAATAGAGTAGTGAAAAAGTTTAAAAAATAAGCTGATCCAAACTATGAATTGTTTGGTTTGTAATTATCATCATTATTCACAACCTTGGTGATTAAAAATCAGATAGATGGATTGATAACTCATAAAGCCAAATCTGCATTCAACGCATAAGTCTATGCTAGCTGGCTCTTTTCCAACTAAGAAAGCCCGCTCTCTGCTTTGAAAATAGGGCAATTTGTATCTGCCCCACTTTTATGCAGCCAACCAGAATACCAGCCACATTGGCATAGATTGAAAGCAGCGATGATTTGGGGAGTACTAACTTGCATCAGTGGAAACGTACATTGGCCCCAGTTGGCAGGAAACACATGGCACTAGTGCCTAACACCTGGCTGCCTTGCCCACAGGAAATGAAGAGGAAGAACAGGGAAAAACAGAGGCGGTGGGAGATGTTGCCAACCAGCAAACTAGACTGAAAGTAATGAATAACAAAAAACTGTTTCACTGTTATCTTTTCTTTTTTGTGTGTGATAAGCTCTGAGAGTGAAGATCTCAGCCAAGAATACTAACTGTGATTCAAAGAAAGGATAGGCTGCTGGTGGAAGCCATGGTTGACTTAGCAAGGGCTAGCTTCTTCAGGTCAGAGGAGGTACCTCTTAAGCTTTTCTGACTTTGCATTCAGCAGCCCACACTCACTTACCATGAGCCCTGTGGGGCATAATGCCTCTGTTGCTTATTATTTTAGCTCTTTATAACCCAGCATGGCACTTCAACCTCTATACCAAAAAAAACCCTCTGAAAATTACCATTACATCATACTAGATTGTCCTTCCAGTGTTTACTGCAGTCCAAAAAGTAATGATAAGCCCTTTGAATGTCATTATGTAGTGTGTGTGTGCATTACATTATGCAGGCCGGGCAAAGTGAACTGATTCCAGTACTAAATACTAAAAAAAGTTTAATGTCACAGTCAGTTAGGTGATATTTGCAAGAAAAGGCCAATGACCTTTAAAGTCTTACCTTGACAGTCTGGGTGGAGTTGGGGAGGCGGATGCCATATATTCCACTCTCTGTCACTCCAGATTGCAGGATCTCTGCACAGTCCCTGAAACCAGGCGGCTCCTCCTTGGGCATATTGGAGATCTCTGCAAAAACATTCAGGCATTTATTTACAGATGGCAACCTTATGGGTTTTGCACACAAATCCCAACCCCATATGTGAGTTATCTTGTAATGTTAAGCTCTGGCTTAAGCCTGCGGTGTCATTATTGCATGCATGTACAAAGTGTGTCTGAGGTTTAAATTGCAAGCTCCTCTAGGTGATATTCCTTATCTAAAAAAATAGTTTTTCAGCCCAATTACAAATCTCATGCTCTACAAAAACTTTTTTGCCTGAATGAGATTCTGATATTTATTGATACTATTAGTGTATAATTGTGTGCTAAATACTAGTGAGTGAGTGATCCGTCCTCAGTTTCATATTGACAAATATGTCTTAATCATTTATACCTACACAACCTTTATAAATGTAATGTGAAATATATATCTTTTCCTTAAAATAACTGATGTCAGCAGTACAATTTTCTCATTCTGAAACAGTAAATCCCTCAGCCTTACCATTACAGTGATTGACCATAGCTAGCAGCTGCTGCACAGTGTCTGTGAGCACGGCCTGCTGTCTCTGTAGTAAGGTGCTGTTGAGCATGGAGCTGCCCAGCTCACCCTGGAGCTGACTGACCAGTCGACTCTGCCTCTCCAGGAGCTCTTGAAGCTGCTGCTTTTCGCCCTGCAAGCCCTGCAGCTCCCTCCCGTACCGAGCCTCCAGCGCTAAGAGCCTCTGTTCCAGAAAACTATCACAGACAAAGACAACAAAAAAAATATATTGATTCTTGTGTTGGCTCATTTTGCTAAAAACATCTTCACAGTGGAACCACAATATTATATCAAGTGTTAAGATGTATATTAAATGTTATAGCTGGCAGAAGATATAAGAGAGTGGGTGCAGTTGGGGAATCTATTCAGCGCTTACCTTTCACAGCGGAGGTTGCATAAACTTGCACATTTACATGAGGATGACTAATAGACATCAGCGTGACAGTCTCATTGGACTAACATCATATAAACACCTGTACTGCATTCACAGATGGGCCTGCATGCTAAGCCTCTCGATCATAGCCATGAGGCAACAGTCTGACAACTTGTGTATGTGTGTGTGTGTGTGTGTGTGTGTGTCTGCACAAGTGCCACAACCCCACCTCCAAATGAAGATCATAAATCCCTGCAGCCTGATCTTTATGGCTTTGACTAACGACTCTGCAGCAGTTATTTATTGAAACAATCCAGCCACCCAGATTGAACAAGCTACTTTTCAGCCCTGTGCACACGCCGCCGCTGCACTAAATGTGTATCTCAATCTCCCACCTTAGGCACCGACTCAGTATGTGGCCCGAAAGGACAGCTGGATCAATCCAAATCATTTTTACATCACTTCCATTTCATATTTGCTTTGTGGGAGAACACTCTATAAATGTGGAGAAGCAAGCTAGCAAATTGTTGTCCAGGATGTGTATTTTACTTTGAGGAACAGTCAAAGTGTAGAGCGCAGCAGTAAACCAGCACAGCAGTGTTTAAACGGTTAATGGGCTTGACAGAACAAACATGGCATTTTGTATCACATTGCATCCTGGGCAATTAAACTGTTATGCTTATGATCTTGTGCTATTTATTATTATTGTTGTAATATATTGTTTACTCATGTGAAGATGTATTCATTTATTTACTTGTCAGAACCATGTCACTGACTTGAGGGATAAGGGCCAAAGGGCAGACTGGGGCCAAGCAGGTCCAGATGTGTAACAGGTGTTGCAGCTGGGGCAGTGTGGTCTAACAGTCACACTTGGTACAGATGGATGGAGCGATAAACAATCAGTTACAAAGAGAGAAAACACCCGCTCCCTTTCACGCCACCCAGCACCCTGTCCTTAACCCCTGCTGGCCCTAATTTGACCTTGTGTTCCTATGGAGAAGAATAGGAAACCCCTCCTAACATGCACTGCCTATTCACTGGCCAACACACAAACACACGCACACACTTGATTGCACTGCCTATTCACTGGCAAACACACTCACACATGCTCACACAATACGCATTATATTGTTGGTCTGCCTGAGTCATTCAACACATCATTTTCCAATGGCATGAAAAGAACCTTTTTTTTTACACGCACATACAGTATATTACACTTTATATTTTGCCACCCAGTGTCAAGTAGCTTTTTCCTGGGAAAACATTCTTGGGTGCACAGGAAGAGATGCGTTTCCTACAGCAGCAACAGCGGCTCATTTGGAGTCAGTAAAGCAAAAGCAGCAGCTAAGTGGGAAAAGAAAATAGCGCCACCTACAGTAACTAAAGCCCCGGTAACACATAATCAAAGAAAAAAATCACAGAAATAAGAGAAAAATGGCCTTGTTAATTACCACTTAAAAACTAATATAATGGGTTGAAAGTGAAGTGCCTGTAGGTACCCAATTTGTACTGCTTGCCGGATCCTTATCTGCACATCGAAAAAGTGGTCCTGTCTGTCAAAGAAGGTTACCACAAATGTGCTTGTTCATAATTACTTGTGTTGTTGTCTGTTCTCATCTCAAGGTTTTTCATATCTTAAGTATATTCATGTTACATCACAGTGAACAGTTTAATCTACAGTGATTAAAACACATTTTGTTATCTTGATTTGAAAGATTTAGTTGGATCCTTTTGACTAGGCAGATTTGTGGTAACCTTCTTTCATTGACAGAGCCACTTTTGCGCATGTGCCGAACGGATCCAGCTGGCAGTATGGATTTTGCAGTGACAGTGCCTATACACAGTGTAAACTCACCTGTTAGTGTTGCAGTACCTAAAAACTGACTTGCCTGAATGTTCTTTTGAAGTGTGTGTGTGCACTCACCCGTTTTTATCACTGAGGCGTGAGATCTCCTGAGTCTGCAGGAGAATATGTTTCTCCAGCCGGTTAGTGAAGAGCGAGTACTCGAGCAGCTGGATCTCCAGGCGGCTTGTCTGGTTCAACACCTACAGATAGATAGATAAAAACAGATAGAATTAGAATTAGAATTACTCTATCTCAGACAGAACATGAATGGGAGTTATTAATGAAAAGATTGATGGCAAAACAAAAGGATTTCATAATTCATGAAAAGCACCCTTGGGAATAAAAAATGTCGCAAAGTATATCATAAGGCTCATAATGCTCATTCTTTGATCTTTCAATTGAAACTTGAGCAAGAATTACCTCATACGCACCTGTGACATGTTTTGAAGTTGATGAAAGATGAAACAAAAACCTCAACAAAGCAGCTCAGATATTTGTACAGGTTACGGTTTCATATCGACTTTGATAAGAGTAAAAGAAAGCAAGAGGACCAAAACAGCCCAATCTGTAATAACAGCTCTGTGGCATGATTGAAGACACATCTGTGTTGTGCTACTGAGTTTTATGTTTTAATTGGCTTGTTGTCAGACGCCGAGCTCAACTCATAGTGTCAATCAGAGCCTGTAGAACCAAATACCAGCTGTTTGAAAGCAGTTGCCGCCACCTTTGGGCATGGCTTCTCAGCGGGTTACATCTGATTTACATTTAATTAGCTATTCACCAAGTGTTTTGCAGGTGACATCATTTGTTTTCGCATGGGTGTGACGCCCACAGTTGTTCATTTGGACTGGCTGCAAACAAGTTATCTCTTGCTCAAACACTTCCCGATGGGCTCACCTGGGTCTCCACGTCTGTCAGTTTGCGGGTCTGCTCGGCTGATTGGCTGAGGAGGTTGGTTCCCATTTCCAGCATGGCAGCTGTCTGGGTGTGTACCGCAGTTCTCTTCATTTCCTCCATGCCAGAGCGCACATTCTCCTGGATGAAGTTCTCCAGCTGTAAAGAGGACAGGCAGACTGAGAATATTATCCAGGATGTCACATTCCTTAGTTTAATTGTGGTGATAATCATATTTTAGGAAATGATGTCCCTGTATGTTCGCTGACAGCTTGATGCAGTGTGAAAGTGGGAACCTCTTGTGAGTGAGAGTGATCTGTCTTTTTCACCTCAATCTGTTCAGGTACTGTGATGGAGTGATGGAATTTAGTATCCCCAGGTACTTGCAGATTATCGCCACTCATCTATCCATCTGCAGGTCTACCTCAGGCGAATAACAACTCTTACATTAATACAAATATGCAGTGTATGGGCATTTCAATGGGATTTCAATGAAATCCCATTGAAATGATATACACCAAGAGGGTGACATCATGATATTTGTGTGCAGGACTTTAGGAATAGTCGCCTACACTCTGTAATCAATCAAGCTCAGAGATAGACGCATTGGCTAAACCCATCATATGTTGCAGCAGGAGTATAAATAGGATGGCATCCATCTTGCTCCAATAAATAGATTTTCTTATTAATGTGGTCAGTTTGAGAAAGTGGCATCTGGAAGACAAATTTGGCTTTTCCTGCCGTGAACGATGGAATTTAGTTTGACGTTTAACAGGCAATGGCCTGTGCCTTGCAATAAAGCAAAGTAGAATATCGAACAATAATTTATTTATGACTTTTCTGAGGAGGGCTCAGACTTTACTCGTTAAACCACATGACTGGAAAATGAAGTCTCCAAGGAGAAAGCATTCAAAATTATCCAGCTAATGAGTGGCTAGTCGCAAAAATCGAAGAGAATTCAAATGAGACTTCGATTGTTTGTTTTGTTTTTTTCAATACAAATACCCATTTCAGAGAGGAATGGGATTATGCATAATGCATTGCCACAGGAGAGGGCTTTTTCAATTTTTTTGTGCACCCTAAAAAATACAGATTCGAGTGGGCAAATAGAGATGAATCGGCATTTAATTGTTTGCCTGCTTGTAATCTTTCTCTCTTTGTCTCGTACTTCCTCTTGATCTCTCTCACTAACTCCGTCTTTGATTCAAACTCTCCCTCTTCCCCCTCTTGCTCAGTAAATCTGTCTTTCACATTTTTGCTACTTTAGGACAACTGAGACTGCAGGGAAAAAAATTCTCCATAACGTATATACGGTTATGAAGAAATTACCAAGCGGATTAAAGCCAACTTGAAAAGAAGAACAAAGATCCCAGTTTTATAATCAGCCTTATGTATTGAAACTGCTATCAGCTGCCTGTCCACAGTGTTCCTATTCCAGCCTTCTGTGATAGAGCTCAATCCAGAGGTCTTGATACACTCCATCTCCTCCTGCCAATTGCATTAATTGCAGCTCTGTCACGCTGCACTATGCAGCCAGATTAATCACATTTGGGATGTAGAATAATTCTGTCTTATTGTGTCTAAAAGGGACAGAGGGATCAGTGCTGGAGTTGTATCACTTGATATCTTAATTGTAGAGCCAATAGTCACATTTGTTCTCACTTACAATAACAGAGGAGAGGGGGAACACATCTGCTGGGTGTTCTGGCAAATGATAATGACAGACTGCGGCACATCAGGATAGCTATGATTGTGATATGTTTCTGTAAAAAAGGTGACTCGATTGATGTGTCAGTGCAACTGACGAGAGATAAATGCATTTTTCGCGTTGAGAGTCGCCAAAATGACAAATACACATTTTCTCACTTACTTCTCATGGTGTCTAAAAAAGCAGATAACTTCAGTTTTATTTCTGCCTCCACCCAAATACAGTGAACGAGAATTTTATTTATGGTGCCAACAGCATTTTAAAATGACAATTGAAAATTCAACAGCAACATCTCTTTCCAGAAACAATCTCCATGTTGCTCTGGGTGGTCGACAGATCTCACTTTGGCCAGTTTTCATTGGAACTACTTTCTGTTGAAGAATTGCCTAATGTTCTGTGGATTATCCAGCGTAACCAGGACACTGTTTCTGGAAAGAGATGATTTTTGTCATCTGGAGTTTCACTAAGGAATGGCAGTGTCCTAAAAAATAATAGCAAATAGACTGCAATGAAATTTTGTCATGGTCCCCAGAGGAATCCTAATAACTTTTTAGGATCCCCGACAATTCATCTAGGGCCACCAGCAGGTCAAAGTTTTCACCTTTTGAAGTAAAATATCTCAGCAGCTACAGCATTGATTAGGACACTACTTTGTAAGGATATTCATAATGTGTCCTAATAACGTTGGTGATCCATTGAGTTGGTGAGATTGACATTTGTGGGTTTGAATGAAACGTCTGGACAATCACTGGATTGTCCTCCTCTGGTTTAATTGTGATAACGTTGGGGATCCCTTCGCATCATCAGGTCAAAACTAAAATTTACTGTACTTTGGTTTATGGCCAAACTAATGACAATCCCATCCGCTTCAACTGTACTCTGTCTGTAGTCCTAATTTTCTAATGTTAACATGCTAACAATAAGAGGATTAACATGTTAAAAGTTATTACCTGCTAAACATTGGTAGGTGGTCATTAGCATTTAGCTCAAACTAAGTGAGCGTAACAAACCAAATTACATTTACCCCTTTCATATTAGACGCACATATCACAAAACCTTGGCCAAATATAACCAAAACTATCTTGTGCCCACTAGTGGTAAGTAAGAAAATATGTTTTTGTAAGATGTTTCTAAGTCATAGTTTGAGAATGTACAAGATGGAGAAAAGAAAAAGAAAATGGAGACTAACTAAGTAACTTGTGAGTGAGTTATGTGGATGACATCCTTTAGTATTGGCTTAATGAAATATTTCTAAGAATTCCGGTCACCAAGGATAGCCTAGCCACCTTGATCTCTATGCAATATTTCTGTATTAGCATAATCCGCACAGGCTCCTAAAAGCACTCACAAAAGCACGCTCACATCCTTTTTGCCAACCCCTCAGGGCAGCAGAAGGCGAAATGGACTAGACGGGGGTTGCGTTAGGGGTTAGTACAAAAGAAAGCAAACACTAGTTTCTTCTTGGAAACACCAGAGAAAAAATCTGGAAGATTAATATAGTCCTGTTGCACTCGTCCACTTGGAGATTCCTCTGCGGAACATGTTGCATTAGTGTGTGCTCCCAAGTTTGTGTGTGTGGGTGTGAGTTTTCTTTCAAGGGGTTTGGGTGGAAGGCTCACAGTAAGAGTCATACCATCCCAGGGGAGCTGTGAGTGAGCTTGTATAAAGTTTCACAGACACACACTTGCCTGAAGCACTTCCGCATGCATATCACCAATTTCTCCCCAAATTTATGCAGATAGCCTTAATGAGCTTCACAAGGTGCTGAAAGGCCTTTGGCATCTGGGGTCAAAGGTCAGTGTACCCTCGTGCGTGTCTCAAAGAGGCTCTCTAGGGTCATGCTATGTTTATGAGGAAATCCCACCTACAGTGCGATCATTTAAGCATCACTATAGCCCGATGGGGGTAACTTGTTGAAAGGTTGGATCTTTGTGTTCATTCCAGACGTTATGTGGAGGACGTTAGGGAACAGAGCATGTGTCAGCAGAGCTTTTTCTTTGTGTGGAGGGGATTTAAATTGCATCTCCTTCATGACCGCTCATCGCACAGCTCGGGTAGAGAGAGAGTGAAAGAGAGAAAGTACATGCTGAACAGAATATGCCCAAGACATATGTCACGCTTTTGTATAATACAACTTAGCGTGTACTTTGCAGACTCTATGCATGAATAATATATCGCACACACGAGGGAAAGTGTGTGCACTCTCTCACCATCCCTTCCTCGCTCTGTCTCTCAGACACACGTGGCCTCATGGGAGGCTTCTCATGGAAGCTAGGTCTCCAGTTCATAGACTGAGCATCAGACAGAGTGTGCACAGGGGAACCGAGTGTGTGTTTTCATATGTGTGTTTTCGAGGGAGCGTGAGCAAGCTAGACAAGGAGTATGAGATCTGATGGTCGACAAGTCAAGGTGTGAGAAGAGACACATCCATCATCCCAGAAGTGCAGAACGGTCCAGAGTGAAGTGAATGAGATGGATAGAGAGGAACAGAGTGTCAAACGAAAAGTAAGACTGGGGAAGGGAAAGGGAGGAAAAGCGCAGGCAATTTTGTGGTGAGTGAAAGTTAGAGTGGGAAGTGACAGTAGCACAGGAAGCGCTTTGGCATTCATAATACCCCATTTTCAAATCCTGAAATATAATCAACATGTTTGCTTTTGGCCAGCCAATCTAAACACTCGACACAGACCGTTATAATCGGCCAGAGGATTAGTGTATACCGTAAATATTCTGTGAGTGATGCAGACAAGAATAGAGAGACGGGTGGAGAGGGGTGACGTGTCAGTCAGTCTGTCTTAAACAATGGCCCAACACTGATTCTGTGCCCTGATGACCTTAGCAATGAAAACACTATTGTTAAGCCACTTTTAATCGCATCATTTCATTTTACTCGTAATCCGGGCTAAATGGAGTTGCAAAGTCCAACGGCCCAGAAAAGAGACATGCTGAAATGTGTCTATATGAGATAAACAACAATTTGTCACAGAGGAGTATGTTTTATACATATTTCTTTATTTTTTCAGCTGAGTTTCCTACAGAAATTTAAATGGGCTAAAACATGAGTCAAGAGTGATGTTTCTGTGTACTTGTTGCCTGTGGGGGGGGGCAAACTAATTTTGCAGGTTTAACTGTGCGACATATTTGGCACCGTGTGATATTAGCAAAAGTTTTTCGTCTTGTCTTTCTCTTCTCTCATGCAACAGGGAGTTCTGGCATCCCAGAGGTCTTAAATACAAAACACACTGATACACCAGGCGTTGTCATGGAGCCAGATATACATACAGCAAGCATCCAGGAAATCCCAGCTAAGCGCTGAACTTATCAATAATCAAGGCTTGTCATCACATGAGATCAGATAGTGTGCTCTGCAGACATCCCATGCTTATATTTTAGCTTTTTGTTTGAAAGTCTGCAGGCTAAAATGTGACAAGCGGAAAGGCCAAGAAAAAGGTGATGTGACAGCTGAGAGGTTAAGTAAGGATGGTTAGATGACAGAGGATAGAACTGGGTGTTTTAGTCAACAGTTCAGAGACCTTACCTTCTGCAGCCAAAGGGTGTTATTCTCCATGGCACTCTCCAGATTCTCCAGCTTCCTTTCCTGCCAGGTGGGCCTCTCCTTTTGGGCCTTATCCGGCTTGGATTGACTTGTATGAGGCTCTGCCTCAGGTGGGGAGTCCCGCTGGAGGGTGTTGGTGACCTGGAAGTCCTTTAAGGGATGGCAGTGCTCCACCTCAGGGAGGATAAAGGTGTAGCTGCATGGGCCGTGCTGCACGTGGTGCTGTTGGCGCTCTGAGGCGATCGCGGTGGCCAGCAGGTAGGCCAGGTAGGCAAGGGTCAGGGCCAGCAGGCGGCCCATGTCAGGGGAAAGAGAGGGGAAGGGGAGGGAGGGAGTAGAGGAGGATGAGAGAGGTTGCTCCACCTGGCAGAGCAGAGAAGAGGGTCAGGTGAATTTCCCCTTTCGTCCTCTATATATCTCTTATATCTTTTTTCGTCTCTTGTTAAAGTATCCCTCAAGACTCTGTCTTCCTCCTGTCTTCTTAGTCCAACTCCTGCTGGTCCTGTCTCTGCTTTATGAGTTTCTCTTCTCCTCTTTTGGCAGGTCCTCCTCTTTGCCGTTGCATCCAGAAGTCTTCTTTAGCCCAGTCCCTGCTCCCGCTGTTCCTCGTGAGGGTAGACAGAAAACACACACAGGAAAAGGGGATTGCCTCTTGTTGTAACTCCAACACTCAGCCAGCGCATGCAGCTCAGTCCAGGAAACCAACAACAGACTTCCCTCCCACCATTTATCTCTCCTCTGAAAAATCGCTTTCCTCACTGCCTTCTTTTCAAGCTTCCGGAGTCCATGCATTGGTCCAGAGAAGAGATGAGAGGAGGGGTGGAGGGGCGAGTGGCCCGCTTCAGGATGTCGACTGACCTGGTAAAGCTTATAGAGTAGAGAGAGTGGCGTACCTCTCCACACACATACACACATGCACCTCCTTAGCACATAATCACTCAACCAGCCTTCCCTCTTTCACTTTCTCCCACCCTCTTACGGTACTCCTGTTTGCGGGGGTTACAAGAGGAAGCTACAAAAATACACACTACTGGAACTAGGAACTCTCTCTAACAACTTTTTTCCCTCCCATTTTTGCTCTCTCTCTCTCCCTCTCTCTATTTATATGTATATATACAACATAGAACTATACAATGGTAAGAGCTGGTTTCAGTGCCTTTAAAGTGTTTATAGAATTTTATTACTGTATTTTAGATACTAATTAAAAGTAGAAATTGTTCTAAATCAGCTTTCAGTCCTCTCTCTCTCACTTTCACTGTCAGCCAAACCTGACTCTCCACCACTTTTCGTTTCATCCCTCTACACAATTATTGTTTTATTCATATTGCTACTAGTTTTGGACACTTCATAAATGCCTTCCCGGCTTTGTCTCTCACTGTGGCATAAAAGATTCAATCCACACTACAGCACATATTGTCAATCATAGTCTGAAAGGATGTAGTCACAGCAGGGCACCAAACTCACTTTCAATACATCCTGCTTCTTTTCACCACTATCATGTGGCAGTGATAGAGTACCACTGACTAAAACAAGCAAAATAAGAACTCTCCAAGGAAAGCAAGAGAGGAAGTTGCACTGTCACACATCCGACATGAAGACTGTTTGTTTGCTTCCTGTGATCAATACTCCCAAAGAGGAACAAACTAACGTTAGACTTTAAAATTCAACATTTTTTCTCTGTCTTTTTTTTACTTTGCTTTTTTCCATGTTCATATTGCACTAAGAGGCAAGTGTACAGTATGAAAGTCTTAATGTTTCATATGCCTTTCATGCACTGTTGAGTCTTAGCCCTTATCTTCCAAGCATGATGAGCATTCCACACTGCCACTGTTGTGTGGACACTTAATGACCCAGCAGCTTTAAAACCCAGTGTGTGGCCCCATCACTCAGCATACCAATGACTTGGATCTATTGCGATATGCATCAACTTATATCCATCCCGGTCATTCATGCACTGCATATACGGCAGCAAACACCTTGTGAATGCTGCATGATTGATCGATTTTCATTAGTAAATTAACTTCATTGCATAGAGGATTTCCCCAGCAGAGCTGTCAGTGCGTGATGTTGCAAAAACAAGAAAAACAAAGACTGTTTTACTTCAACCGATAACTGTGTTGTAGTTTTGTTTTATGCGCAGTGTCTCTCTGTGGGCAGTGGTGAGACATCAAATTGACTTGTATGTTGATTCAATTAATGACGTCTAACTACTGTTCATGGCAGGAAGAATTCCCTATAGTATATGACCATGGATAATGATCTGATCACTTCATGTTCAATGCTGTCCTACAATTGCAAAAATCTGGAAAACACAAGATAACTGGAAACGAACAAAGCTTTCCCACTCTGATGATTCATGCACAAGTATGCTGCTTTTATCTGTAAAACACATTTACATGTGACTTATTTGAGGTGAAATGAAAGATGGATATAGCAAGTGTATTGGGTAACAGGACGCAACAGAGTAATGATCTCGTGCAAACTCGCTGACACTGTAATATCCTGAGGGAGAGCTCTGAACATGGTTCCCCTTGTGGCCTCTTTCTGGAGAATAAAAAAGTGCACATTCACATTTTATTGCACTTAGTTTTTCATATAAAGACACACCGCTAGGAAGATGGGATAAGATCTTTTTGGCAGGGGACAGGACCAAGCAGAAATAAACCAAGTGCCAATCACGTTGGAGAGCGATGTATCAGTGTGATTATATGGAGAAGGCTTGAATGATCAAACTGCATCAGGTCTGCTGTGTGTCCAGAAATACTCTATGTATTATCCCACTGTTTCCAGTGTTCAATCACAATATGAGAGTAAATATTTAATATTAAACAGAGTCTGCTTTCACTTACGCAACTGGATATGCAAAAGTGAAAAGTAGCTGTTGTGCAGAGGGGAGTTTGACCACCATCCAGTATTCTTTCATAAAATAAATATCTGCTCATAAACCAGCCAGCACATCCCATTCTGAAAGACTCTTTAGAGAATATCCCATCACATATATCCGTGCGTGTGAGTAAGCTGTGGGATACATGTAGAACAAACATACAAACAATCTCTTTTGTTTCTTCTTCTTTGGAAAGACATTCACGATCCCCAGACAAGGAATCCTACTGACTTTTTGGTCATTCTCTGACTTTTTCTCTTGCACCACCATGAGGCACCATACAATTTGGGACGTATATTCATGTCCCCCATAGGATCAATTCTAATAACTTGGTGATCTTGTCATTGGGCCAACATTACTTGTTGGTGAAGGTGATGAATTATGTGCTACAATAAAGGCAAGGCAAGTTTATTTGTATAGCACATTTCAACAATTACATTAAACATAAAAGCAACACAGGGAAACTGAGAAAATAAAACACATTAAAACATAATTTTTAAAGGGTGTAATAGAAAATAAAAACAGGATTAATTTAAAAGAACTGACAGTTTCAGCAGACCTGCAGTTATCTGGGAGTGTGTTCCAGATATATGGAGCATAATAACTGAACGCTGCTTCAGCTTGTTTAGTTTTGACTCTGGGGACAGAAAGCAGACCTGACCCAAACCACTTGAGAGGTCTGGACGGTTCATAACGAAGCAGAAGATCAGAAATGTATTTTGGCCCTAAACTATTCACATTACATTTATCTGACGCTTTTATCCAAATCGATTGACAATTGCTATATGTCAGAGGTCACATATCTTTGGAGCAACTAGGGGTTAAGTGTCTTGCTCAGGGAAACAATGGTGGATGGTTCACCATCGGGGATTGAACCCAGGTCTCTCACACCAAAGGCATAGTCTTATCCATTGCGCCATTGCCACCCCTAATTTAGTGCTCTATAAACTAACAGCAGGATTTTGAAATCAATTCTTTTAAATTCTTTTAAATGGATGTCTTTGAAGACCTTAACAAGAGCTGACTCAGTGCTGTGGTGGTCAAAATCCTGACTGGAAGACAAAACAGTTAAAAACCTGTGTTGGTATTTTTTCATGGGAGTCATTTGCAGTAATTTTAGAATTATCCCAAAACCTCAAAGGAATCATCATATATTTAAAGTTAAGTGCTTTTAATATTGAAACGTATATTCAAAGATATACACACTCGCTGCCATATAAAGCAGTATAGTGTAAAAGGAAATTGCCTGTGGCCCATAATTCATAGTGTACTGCAGTTTAGCACTCTTCCAGGGGAACACTGGTTGTTTAGTTTAGTGTCTCCTGTCAGGCTGAGGTATTTCCCACTGCTCCCTCAAAGCCCTGAATCAATCCGCCTGCTGGATTTGAAGGTGACATTCAGCCTCCCCTCCCTCTAGTCAGGATGTAGCGACTGGGTTTCTTTCTCGTCTGCACCACTTGGCACCCAACCCTGTCCCCTGACAAAAGTTCTATTGAAGTGACACAAACAAAACTGTAAAAAAAACATAACAACAATAAAAGGAGAGTGAGAAAAGAGAGAAAACACAAGGTCAATATTTTATTTTATCATTATAAGTCAAACTTGCTGAAACTGTTACTATGCTGAACCCATCCGTAGCCTCACGTAGTGGGACCCATCACTCCACACAGCAATCTACACCTTCCTCCTGGGCAGGGTGGAAAGACCAGAGAGAGAGAACAGAACTGCCCCAGATTCCCCTTAAAAGTTTTTCCTGTAAAAGCCCGTCCAAACCACTTAACACGCTCATCCACTCTCATCTACTCAGGCTGTCACTCACAAATGACCATCTGTTTAAGATCTATTTGTTCAGGCTGGTACATGTGAGAAATGTGAGAAGCACCCTGCTCAGGCTGGCTTTTTGCGGTCTGCAGTGGGTTAATAATAATTATGATAACAATGATTATGATGTTAGCATAGCTTTACTGCCTCCCCTTGTGCTGTTTCTGGGTGAACAAGGAATCCAGGCAACAGAGAGCCCAGGGGAGCTGCTCTGAAGAGAAAACAGAGTTTAGCTCTGCTAATTTGAACTGGAAATAAAATGAACTTGAATGAACCCCATCTGACAAACCAAAGAGCGAGACAAGTCCTGCTTTATTCAGTGTACACTAAAGACATGCAGGGCAACTAAATCAAACTCCTGATGCGTTCACTCCCTTGTGGGTCAAATCACATGGGCAAAGACGCTTGAAGATGCCATAGTCACAAACTGACAGGTCCAGAACAAACAAAGCTCTATACTCTGAGCAGGAAGACTGGTTGTTACTGAAATGCCATGGAGAGTGATTCACCCGTGGACCCTTTTGATTGTGTACACAATGATATGCGTTCATTTCCATGGAGACTAAACAAATAGAACGGTTGGTGTTGCTCTCTCCTGATACAGGATAGCTTTACCTCCTCTGACCCGCCTATCAAAGCAACCAGGCCAAAGAGGAAATTCCTGCACTGGCAAGAAAAATCTATTATTGACCATAAAACCCAACCTTACTGCAATTAAAAAATGAAATGTACTTGTGTGGAATTGATTGAGGCTGATGCAGACAGGAAAAAAATAACGCCGTTGACAAATGAGCACTTGGGAAAAAACAATTTCTCATTCCAACTCAAGCATTCAGTCGAATATTAAACGCACACAGGTAAAGAGCTGTGAGAATGTGGCGTTCAGTGTATGTTCAGGACTGCCAACCACTCAAGTTGGACAATTTAACGGCTCTCATAAAAACAGGAACATTAAGCAAAGCAGGTCCATGTCTGTCTCTCATCGACCTTCCTCATCAGTTCTCCATTTGATCCACTTCTCCTGAATGAAAAACGTCCTGACGTCACTCTCCCTTTATAAATGTCACCATCTAAATTGCTATTCGTATCCCTCTGTGACACATACGGTTTGCTATGGGAGAGCTGCCTGTTACACAGCCCAGAGACCATTATTCATAGCAAGCTGTCTCTTGTAAAACACCACAAGAACCTGTTCGAAAGCCTGGGCGCAATTAATTAGAGAAATAGGCAGATGAACACCATAATGTGGTGTGTTTTTCCACAGTTGCTTCCTGCCCAGTGATGACTTTTGCAGGATTTTAACAGGATTGGTTGTGGCACTTAGTAAGAGTGTGATGATGGCAATGAATGCACATATATAAAACCATGATGTCACAACAGTGGCTATACTGAAAGCCATTAGAAAAATCATCTACTTCACGCAGTCACACTTCACCTCACTCCTGCTCCTTTAACATGTGTGTTTCCATTCCATTCACTCCCTCTGGTCAGAGAGGTTTTCAGTGGCTCCACATGTGATGCAACTATAAAGACCAGTAATGTGCTTCATGTGTGATTTCACACTGCAAACTGTGTGAGGCAATGAGTGTATGTGCATGGTTAGGAGGCACCGCTCTTGTTGTGCAGTGAGATTAGGTTATGCAAAGCATTTTATGGATGAAACACATATTAGAAGCAGCTGCTTTTCCCCAGCTGTTCTCGCATTGCCTTTGTTGTGTGTTGGGGATCAGGAAGTCCACCCTGGTGCCAAATAGCCCAACCGTTGCTACCTTCCAAGCTAATTAAAACATATGTACTTACGGGTATGCAGGACTGAATCATTTTACTTTTACTGAATGTGAAGTGAGTTCTTTTGGGATGGCTGCAGTGTCAAGATATCTTGACAATGCTTGCTGGATTACAAGGCACATGTGTCTTTACTTTGTAAAATGATAGGGCTATTAACGCCTGTGTGTTTGAGAGTGAACCAAACATGTAAACAGTCTTCTACACACTACATATGGCATTGCATGTCTGTACTTACATTAGATTCCATGAGGAACACATGCAACATGACCTCTGACACCTCACACACTCAGTAGTCATTTTCCTTTTCCTGACACCAGCACCTGGGTGCAGTTTTTCACATTGCCCTTTTTCACCCTGGGGGATATTCTTACTGTGTGTATGTGTGTGTGTATTTGTGTGTTTGCATCAGCATGTACATTTTAGGCCCCTAGTGTCCGGTTCTGGAGGTGGTAACGTTGTCACTGATTGGAGCTCATTAGTGTGTAGCCTTTCAGAGGAATTAGGGTACTGAAGTTCAATGAGAAAGAGTTGTTTGTGTGTGTGTGTTTGTGTGTATGTGTGTTTACCGTTGTGTTTTCTCCCATATTGCTATCCTGTGTACCACCGGTATTATGTCAAAGTGCTTTTGCCTGCAAGAAATGTACAAAGCAAATGTGGAGCGTTTTGTTTATGCCTTGATGCAAGCAGGAGCAGCCAGCTAGGTTAGCATTGATCCACCGCTGTTTGCTTCGTATTGTTCTATTTCATATTTCATTTTACCAATACTCAGGTACACAGCTTCCACACTATCTCAGTCACTGTAACTTGGGTTACCCACATTATATACAATAATGTAATATAACACACAGGACAACAACGCAGTGGAAGAACTAAGCAACATCTCAATTATCACTAACCATTTCGTTATCATCTAAAACATTTACATACAGAAATAGTAACATTACTGAAAAACAGACAGGCGAGCTAACGTCGATGCCGCGTTGGCTAAATGCAGTAAATGTACCTTTATCATGTAACGAGCATGGATTACTTCAAATTATTTCAGATAATGCTCGCTCATGAGTTCAAGCGAGCACACGTACAAGCACATATCTGGTTGCAATCTCAAAGGTGCACAGCTAGTGGCCACTGAAAACTACATATTACCCTTTTCAGGTCGTTTAACTGCATCAAATTGCATGAACATCCACTAAAGTAAAATTCTCTGATGGCAGTTCCAATTACGACTACTCTGTTAAGCTAGGTAGCCTAACTTTTAGCAGGACCATTTAGATGTCTCATTTTGTTGGAACAACAAACTGAATTACCGAGATGTTGGTTCATCAAAAAGAATATTTTTCAATTACGGATACAGCTCATAGAAAATCTTTAGCTAAGGCTAATCGTGGCATCTTCCAAGCTAATTTTTATCTTGACATGGGTCGATCTTAAAATGGTAAGTGCTTTGAGACTAGAAAGTGAGACATATGCAGCCTCCAGGTTAGATATGATACAAAATATATATCACACTTAATAATTTATGTATCTAAATGTAATGAGACACGGCGGGAAGTGGAGGATGGCAAATTCCTGCCTTTGCTGAGACGGCGCATTTACAGCTGTGGTACATCTGACAGCCTCTGGTTCACAGCGAAACAAACTGAAAATGATGATACTCGATATGTTCTTTAATGGAATGCTGAACCAAAACTGCATACAAAACATCTGGGACATAATGACAATGTATATTCTTGCCGACACAAGAAAACTTGTTGTACAGAACAACATTCACGTGTGCAAAAACATAGATAATCGTACAATCTGACACAAACACATGTACAGCACCATGTTGACTGGATCTCACTGAAGTCTTAGGAACATTATGTTCCCGTGAATTATGGTTTTAATGCTTCATCCGATCCCATTAGGCTATCCATCACAGCAGGGCTCGTTTAGTCATGGAGCAGTTTCATCAAGGGGGAGAAGGGTGAGGGGAGATGGAAGACATGCACACGAATGAGGGAGATATAGCAAAGAGATGAGAGAGGAGTGGGAAGTAATGGCAAAACGGTGAAGAAAATGGAAGAAAAAAGCATGCGGATAAGTGGTTGTAAACGAAGGAATTAAAGAGAAGGAGAGCGAGATGTTGATATGACCTGGAGGAAGATAAAACGTGTGGATAAAATGGGCGAGCAACAGCAGCAGTGGAGAGACAGAGTCATTTAGACAGATTGATGGTGATGAGGGAGGGCTTGAGATCCTTCGACTACTGATAACTCCTCACAACTGCTCTGTGTGTGTGTGTGTGTGTGTTTGTTATTTCTCATTGACTCATTGCATGGTCCCTTGCTGCAATAGTAGCTTGGGAAAAGTGGCCTTGACATCAGTTGGGATCCAAACAATATTAACACAAAGTTGGCCTGTTTAGATTTGCATGAGCTCAAACACGAATATCAGCACTGCCTCAAGGTCTTCAATTCTAGGTCCCAGGTTGGAGTATGCAATTGGTGGCACGGAAAGTAAAGAGAAAACTGTGCTGAGGACCAAATTGCCTGCGAATGCAAGTAATTGCGAGCTGAAACACAAAATTACACGCACACAGACACAAACGTGTCCTGTGATGCAAGCTCATTACAATAACTCGTGCCATGAAATTGTCCCTGGCCCCTCTATCAAACATGATATGAAGCCTCTTGTAGATTATCGCCGCTGATTTAATATTGATTTGGATCAACCTTCAAAACTGCACGCCTCCATCATATAAACCTATTTTTGTTCCATGACCACTTCTTCTTTTATAAGATCAGGGACAAGTGAAATTCTTGCTGTAAATACAGGTAAAATACTAGTATTAAATACTGACTTCTGCAAGCAGCAACTAAAAGCCTTGATAGTAGACCTTGTCATTTTCTTGTTTAAAGAAAAATGCATCTCACACAATTGTGTGTGTGTTTGCCAGGTAAACAAATTGTATTTTTTATTTTCAATATTTTTCAAGATAACTTTTTGCCTTTATTTGATAGCAACAGGTGAAGAGGGAGACAGAAAACAGGGCGAAAGAGAGGTATGACATGCAACTGGTCACTGGCAGGAATTGACCATGTGCCATGCGCCGTAACCATTCAGCTACCAAGCGTTACAGAAAATTTAAGGTAAATGACAGCTGCTCCTAGTATCTCAATTTTACCTACCTCCCAGCTGCTTTTCACACTTTAAATTTAGAACGCCTTTTTAATTATTTTTTTAGGTTAACCAAATTGTGAGTGATGTTATATATTATCGGGCTCATGATGTTTGGATAAACGATATTACAGGAACATGTTATATACCATAGTCACTGACTCATAAACTATTAGGTCTGCAGCAGGCCACACAGGTATTTATATGGAGGAAGTATCAATTCAGATGGAGGTGTTAAAAGTATTATGTTGTCAACATTATGGATCACTGGCCACAGAAGTTTTCAATCAACCATGCAGTATGAGAGGAAAAGGGATGGCATCAAAATGTCAGTGACAAATGCGCAGGGCCCAAGCTCTGAAGGTTGCGTGTTATCAGGAGAAGAGGGAGGAATGACAAGGAATGAAAGAGTGGAAGATAAAGAGATGAATGAAGCCGGACAGGAGGTAGAAAAGGGGAAATGGTCACAGATAACACAAATGAAGACAAGTAGGAAGGGCGAGAGAAAGAGTCCAAAAAAGGAAGAAGTTGGTTGGGGTATGAGAGGACACAAAGCCACAGGTTGGGGTTAAATCTTGGAAATAACAAGTCTTATCGTACAAGATCAGCCTCAGGGATGGGATGAGAATCCTCCACAGTGGAGTCTGGATGACGAGAGGAGGAGATAATGGGAATGTTACAGCTGGTCTGTTTCATAGGACTCAGCGAGTAGAGAGATGGAAAACAGAGGAGATGCGGCAAGCCATATGCTCATCCTTGGCTCACTGTCTTCCTCCCCGAGCACCTAAAGAGAAACATCCAACACTGTTTTCAAAATTAAATACCTGTTCTTGTTGTTCTTATTACTTTCCAACATGGTGTGGCTGTTTGAAGTAAGAAAAATGACCTACTGCGTAGTGTCTGGCCTGAACTACCACATTGCTCAATTTGAGGCGAGCATTCACAGCTTTCATTACCGTACACTGGAGGAAAAGTCAGCATCTGAACCTAAATTCTGCTTGATATTAAGCCGGTCATGTAGCATCTGGTGTTACTCAAGAGTTTGTGTGTGTGTTGTTTGTAGAGTGTTGGTTATTAGCCAGTTTTAATGCTTTCTACTTAGAAATGAAATGTCAGACAATGCCAGCATGAGATCCTGGGCAACTCATTGAAAGTCTGAAGGTTTATGTGTGTTCCACCAGATGCACTGTGTGTGAATAGGTGCTTTTAAGTTTGATACACACTATTTTATATTTAAGCGTGATGGTTTCCAACTGTGCCCTATTTGTCAGTAGTGCTTTATATCATACATTACAAAGTGATCATTTCTCATTTCTAAGCTGCAATGAACACACCACAGTAGTTGTAGCAGGTCCAGATGACTAAACCGCAGCTTTCTGTCCTTGTTCTTGCCTAATGGAGACTGTAGGCCATTGGCAGACTTACATGTCTACAAACAAGTAGGCAATTTATTTGATCATTTCATATTAGTTTCAGACAGATAACAAAAAAAGATCAATTTATTTTTAGAGAGCTGTGCAAAATCTGCCATAGTGATCTTTAATGTGTACAATCCAAGGTAACTCTTAACTTTAGCTTTAAATTTTTGTTTGGCCACTTGGGGGCAGCACAGCAAGCTGGAAAAGCAATACTGACATCACTTTATACAACAATTCATTTCAATTCAATTTTATTTATATAGCGCCAGATCACAACAACATGTTAGCTAACGTTTGCCTTTGGAGTTATTTTTTAGGCACCTGACATGTAAGTCTAATATTGACTCTATTATTTATCCATTTTATTTTTTCTAGTCTCTACAAACTCCTGAGATAAACATCTGGCTCTTGAGCTGCTAAATGTTCCACTGTGTTTACCGGCTAGCTGCTAACTGCCTGCTCTCTGGTGTGGGGCAGGAAGAGTCCAGGGGTTCTTATAATAATCATTTTTCCTAAATACGTCTAAATGAGGTTGATGAGAGTGGTGAGACCGAACCAAAACAGTGAATTTTAATGCCGTAAACCAAAACAAGGAGCTAAAAGATGATAAAATGCTATGTAGAGCAGAGACGAATAGCAGAGTCTGGTGGTAAGTCTCTTTGGGTTCATCACATTACACACAGCGCACAGTAATTTGCTTCATGGTTTATATAAACATATGGATCAGTGCAGCTTTGAAGTTGATCTGAAATACAGTTGAGAGTGATATGATATGTTTGAATTTGGGGTGTGTGTGCTTGTCAGCGGTGCGGTTAGGGGGGGGTATTGAATGGTTCAAGGAGCGCTGAGCTTGACAAAGATCTTTAAACATGCCAGGGATTGGATATGTATTTTCAGGGTTAGATTTGAAGTGTTGATGTGCATATTTTCTGGGGAACTGTTCTCTGTTTCTTTTAATATGCTGTATCTGTCACTGCAGGCTCAGGCAGCAAGCTGGACGTCTTCCCTGTACAATTGAGCGATTACCTGGACCATCCTGGACTAATTTGTTCTTAAGTATATGATAACTAAAGGATGAATGCTAGAATATCAATAAGAGCTTGTGCCTACCGCGTGTAAAAATGAATCATGCTCTGCTTTGTTCTCTGTTTAATCCAATTCAGAGCTGATGTTGGAATGTCACAGCAGGCGCGATATTTAATTACAGTTCTCTTTTAACAGTTTAAATGCGGCATTGTGGCAATCCATTTGTGCATGCGCTCCAGATGTAATACCGTAATTATGATACGTCTTTCCTATTTAACAACTTTTGGTCTTTTATAACTCTAATGCAGAAACTGACTCCTGAGTTTAGAATGTATTTTGCTGGTAAATGATCCTCAGGGCATGCGATAAGACACATATTGTAAACACTGATAAAAATGGAGAGCTTAGTTTCATATAATCTCAAATCCAATGCATTTCTTATGTGTGTGTGTGTGTGTGTGTGTGTGTGTGTGGCAATATCCACACACAAACACACCTATACTAACATACTCACAGCAGTCCATCTCACCGCTGTGAATAGGATTGGACAGGGTCTACAACAGATAGAAATGTTTTAGAGGAAATCTCTCCCTGACATTTTTGAGTCCTCCATTTATTTCTCTTTCTCTCCTTTCTCTGACAGAATATGCAAATATGCAGTTTTTTTAAAATCTCATTATCTCTCTGGCTGTGAGGCATGGGAGTGTTTCTTTGTTTCAACCACATCTTTTTTAAGAGAGACCATATTAAGCAGTCCTCTGTGGACTTTGAGTCAGTATGCAGTTGTGGCGTTGAAGCTGCTTAAGTCCTTATGAAGTTGGGAATACTAACAACAGGTAAAACTGCACGACACATCACCAGTGGTATTGGTATCTGTTGAGCTGCTCAGAAAACTGCTAGTTATGGGATTATTTTATATACTAGTGTGATTCTTTATCTCTGTTTAACATTATCTCTCTGTCCCGCTGCTATCATTATACAAACATTGATATTAATATATACTTAAAATATAAAGCTGCGCTAAGCAGCTTTTGTTATTAGGAAACAGCTGCTTATTTACACATCCAGCAGATATTGAGCAATAGTAGTATTGTAGTATGTGTTTCTGACCACCTGATGGGTGTCAGTCAAATATTTACTATTTTTTTAGCTCTCTTTTGGTCTTTGCCACCTCCCAGCTCTTTAGCAGCTAAATGTTCTTCTTCATCTTCATGAGTCTGTCAATAATTTTGTCTGTCTGCTGTTTGGTGCTTGGCAGGTAAGTAAAATGAGTATGAGGTTGATGAGAGTGGTGAGACTTAACAGAATAGTAAAGTTCTGTGCTGTTCAACGAAAACAATGAGCGAAAATATACTAAAACCCTCCGTAACACTGAGGGGAACTGCAATTTGGTGATAATTCAACACCCTTCACATTACACAGTCACGTGTGCCATTATTGCAGCTTTAAGTAATATGTAAAAAAAGTCTGGCTTGTTAAATTTTACAAGCTAAGGTAGTTCAAAATCCTTTTTATAGTTAATGGAATAGGAACATTTTTAGCCTCTCCTTTTTTTTCTGCTTTCCAATGTTTGTGCTGTTGTCTTTTAAGGAAGAGAAATGGAATGACAAGTGTAATGTGCCCTTGTAAAAACATGTCAACTTACTGGTTGAAGACCTCCTCAAAGCCCAAGTGCAGGAAATGAAGTTGATTACAGAAAACCTGCATGAAATTGTCCTGCCTCCGGTTATGTCACGGCACCACTTCACCACAGTAACATCACATTTATCATCATACATAAGGTAATTAATTAACACATACATAATTTGAATACCCAATAAAGAATGTCCGTGACAGTAAACATAATACATGTGAAACGTCATCTTACCTTTAAAGAAAGGCACACCAGCTTTGTGGAATAACATCCAGCATGGACAATGCCCCCTTTCTGTCCCTCATGCACATATTTGAAACTGAGCTGTACAGCTGAATCCTGGTGTATCCCTTTAAGTCATTCTTTTGGATCATCCAGGGGGCACAGCGCTTGACCGTTCATGACCACTGTTCGGTTGTCTTGGCTCATTTTGGGTGCACGACTTTTTGAGACAATATTGGCTAGCGCTCCATTGTGGATTCATTTTGCATCAACGCAATGACAGTTTCTGTGCTGCACGGTTGTCAGACTAACACGGTTTTTCACTCGTTTGTCAAGAGGGAGGGTACTGAAGGTCCACAACTTACAGTATATCTTTGGACTTGTTCTTGGCTGGGCGTAGGAAACGGTGTAGACAGCAAACAGCAGGGTGTTAGTGTTCTGTTATGCTAGAGCAGCGCGGAGGGGAGTTAATGTTAGCCTTCTGTTACTGAGTTTGGCTTCACAAGAGAGTGAGAGTACATCCTTGTAAGGAATGAACAATGCTTTATTGCACGTTTGAAATCCAGAGCCATCCAAGAATATTTTGGGGAATGGTATTGTGCTTTAGCAGATCATCAGACGTACAATAATGTTAATTTTTTTTCAAAAGATGAAAAACCAAAATAGATTAAGTGACATTCCTCAAACTGTCCAAACTAAAATAGGTGATGTGGCAGTATTTTTAATGGAAGTGTAGAAACATACAGTACATTTCTGTCCTGCAGAGAGTTAGAAAAGAGAAATACCACCCTCATATCTAGATGCCAAATATAAAAGCTACACAAAAACTGGGGGCAAGAGGAAATGGCTAGGCTAGGTCTGTACAAAGGTCAAGATTTGTGTTAGCTTTATATTTAGCATACAGACATAAGAGTGGTGCCCACATCTAACTATTGAAATAAAGCCAATAAGTGTATTTCCCAAAACCTTATATTCCTTTAAGTGCACCTTTAAGAGCAAGTACTGGGACTGTGGAACACATGTGGCGGCATAATCCCTAAAAAGCCTAAAAACATGCCTTAATCTGAATGTGTTTTACATCTGCAACACATCTATCGTGATAACTCGGATTTACTGTTTGTTATTTATGATGTTTGAAGTTTGGAAATCTCACACCAAGAGTTCAAATAGGATTTAAAGACCACAGAGCTTCATGCCAGACCACCTCCACAGGCCAATATATATCAGCAATTATGTTTGCTGAAAACAGCATTTCATCGCCCCAAAAAGTTAAATCAAATGCAGGGGGAGGCTGGGAACACTTGTGGAGGAAACAACTATAATAGTGTATCTTGCTACCATAATAATGTCAGAACATGAAATATTTGTGCGGATTAGCCAATGCAAACACATTAAAGCAATAGTAACAATCTGCTGCCCTTTGCCCCTCATCCTTTTTTTTTTCCTTTTTTGATGCCGGTGGTTGCCATCACTAAGCTGGTGCTTTGTTGCTTAGAAACACCTCACCTAGCTCAGAATGGGGTGAGAGGCTGCTAAACGTTGTGGTTATTTTCATCTCCGCAACAGTCATCGCTTTGTCAACCCGTGATTCTGGGCCAGTTCTCACTCTACAGCAGGGTCTCGCCACTACATCAAGTTCAACCCAAGTGGCAGGCTGGGTGCGAAACCGGATCTCACACCCAATGACTTTGTAAGTGCACTCCAGGACCGGTGCTTTGAAAGTGGTTTCAGAGTGCACAAGCTGATGAAGATATTCACTTGAGTCATTGTAGGATCGTAGCTGTTGAAGAAAGAAAGGCTGAAGGCATGTGTGAACATTTATGTCTGTCCTTACGTCATGTGCACACACCCTCAAATGTACTGCGCTGTTAGCTTCATGATCGACAACCAAATCACACCACCACCTCTTCATGTGCTGAATTCCTCAATAATTTTACATGTCAAAGAAGCTTTAGCCTCCGACTGACTAGAGAGATTTTCACACCCACAGAATAACCACGAAGCACCCTAATGAATATGTTTCAAACCAGACAGACTAATATCCTGCCTGTATATCATCAGCCTGTCAGTGTGTACCTCTCCTCCCTCTGCTCTGACTGTAAACCATGCCTCTTCAACGGAAGGCCTGACACAGTGCGGGCCTCAGGGGTCAGCCTCAAACCCTGCTGGGTTGTTAATGACCTCCTCTGTTATCGCTTCGCTGCTACTCCTCACACCTGCACTCAAGAATAATATTTACCCTGTCTGTCATCATCAGAGGGTGGGTGTGTGTGTTTGTATGTGTCCTCCTGCCTTTGCATCAGAATTTAATGATGACTTCCATTCTCCCCTTCTCTCAGGCGTCTTGTTAGAGAGGGAATGGACACAGCCTGTCTGTGTGAAACAGATCTTTCTCAGGAAAAGTGGGAGCAGAGAGCTGGATACCAGCGCAAGAACGAAACCTCCCCGGTCACTCATAATATTTCAATTAAGGCGCTATTTAAATGCATGGGCGTGCGTGTGGGTGTGTGTTTGCTTTGTTCTGCTTTTTGCATTCATGTGGAGGTCAGATAATAGCTGGGTGGGTATATATGACGAAGATGTGAGGACTTATTGGTTGAGTTTGGGTGGTAAGTATGCTGTCTGCCTGTGAGACAAGATGTGATTGGTTTCATTTAGAGAAATAACATTTCATATTCACCTGGGAATTTAAACATGAGCAGGGAGAAGGAGATTCAGAGAGAGAGAATTGGGAGAATTGCCCGTTTTCGAAGTTTGACGAGGCTGGGGAATCTTTTGAACTGAGAAAGACAACAATTGGATGATGATTCCTTTTAGTTCTCACCCGTGAGAAGATCAGCACAGCAGGTTTTTGGATACAGATGCATTTCCCTGCATTTGATCTCTCAGTTTTCTGAAATTGTATGCGCTTGTGCTGGGGTTTTTTTTGTTTTTTTTTTACAGTTTTGTGGCTTAGATTTTGAAATGCTAAATCAAATAAGAGAACTGGTGCACTGTGGCAGAACAGCCGAGCAGCGCTATGCTTAGCAGATGTGTATGAGATAGTTTCCTGGAAGACTATTTGTTAGTTTATGTTCACTGAAGGTGACCTGATAGAATTGTTTAAAGCTGTAATTCAACATTGATCGAGTTAGATGAGAGGATTGACACCACTCTCGCATTTGTTCAATATGAAGCCAGGGCCAGGCGCAGCAGCTGAGCTTAGCTTAGCGTAATGTCTGAACACGAGGTGAAGCTGTTACCCTGGCTCTGTAAACTTAAAGCTTTGAAATGCCATGTATCAACTCTTTTTTAATCACTTTTGATATTTCTTTGATCAATTACATACTGCATCAAGAGGTTAATGGGGTCTAAACCGTGCTCTTCCTTGATGTTGCAATTTTTAACTGCCTGAGGGGAGTGACTCATGAGGATTACAAGAAAATACAATTTTGTCATTTGGATTTGCAGAACTTTGCTGACATTGTTACTTTTGAGACACACTTATTGGAGAAGTGGCATTGAGGCAAACACTTCACAGTTCACTAGAGCATAATGAATTAGATGACCATTAACAGTGTCTGCTTGTGGTCCCTGCACAATGCAGATTTGGTGCACTCTTTTTTTAGATACCGCTAGCCACAGCACTAGTTTTGTCATACACAATCAACCTGACAGTTGACTGACAAATAACAGGAACATCTCTGTCTATCACCATCCATTCCTGCACGTTACAGTAGCTATTTTACTTCAGTGCAAGGTTTCAATGTCAATGATTGCAGCACTTTTCAAGTATTTTTTCAAACAAGAGCAAACTAATAATTTCGACACCTTTTTATGTGGCTTCAAAAAGAGTTGTCAAATAAGTGCAAAATAGATGATTTATACAAAAAGCAGAACTACACTGTGTTTCTGCAATTTTAATGTGAACTAATATATGTAATGACTGTTGCCTGTTTAAATATATATATATATGAAATTGGAAAACAAGCGTTCACCAGGCAGTAGTTAATATTTAATTCTTTGTGCGGAGTATGAAAAAGGCAATAACAATTGTTA
Source organism: Lepomis gibbosus (assembly GCA_029875015.1). Lineage (NCBI taxonomy): Eukaryota > Metazoa > Chordata > Actinopteri > Centrarchiformes > Centrarchidae > Lepomis > Lepomis gibbosus. The sequence goes on along the minus strand of JAPMOB010078525.1, from coordinate 6,497 downwards.
AGCATGTGATAAATGTAGTAAGTGAAAATGTTCAAAACCAATACAGCACAGAAGCCACCACTAAGCTGGTTTCCTAATTTATTTAATGGGGTCTGTTGAGAGTTGCCGGTGTGTGCAATAAATCTCAATTTACTAATAAATGCATCTCTTCTCAGCATCCTCAGTACTGTCTTCATCATCCCTGAGGAGAACAGATGTATAATCCCCAGTTGCAGCAGTGGAGGCCTCCATAGCAACCAAGCTGTTCTGCTTACTGGCATCTGTTAATGTGTATTTGCTGCCATCTAGTGGGCACAAAGGTGATTGCCATACATGGTGTAATGTAATGTCTGCACAATAGGGGTCACTATAAGGTCGTTTTTCACATTTACATGATGTTTTTATTTTATTTTTATCCAGGCTCAAGTAGCCACTTTGGAATATTGTGTGAACTTATCTGCTCTCAGTAAAATGGCCACTAGATGTCAGTACATGACAAAGTTTGAATGGGTCTTCAGAACAAGAGGGGTCATTATTTGTTGTCTCTTAGTTGGCCCTTTGCCTCTACAGTTAGCAGTCACGTTTTTTTTTGTTGACAAAGCAGATGCTGTCCCCCTCCTCTTCCCTGAAGCCTGATGGAATCCCATTCATTTATATGCAATATCCTGTAAGGTACTTTCCTGTTCCTCTCATCTATGCCGTGCAACATTCACATGGTAAATGTTTGGAGATATTAACACCGCCATGCAAATGGTGGCCCCAGGGTAAGTAACAAACAACAAGGTACATTTGTATAGAGATTGAGAGACAGAAGCAAAGGAGGATTGTTGTCCAAAGACCTGTGTTTAGGTGTTTGACACAGTTGGCTTTACGTTCAGGTTTCATTTATCAGTTCACTCCCACAGCTTTGGGAAGAGCTTCACTGCTGCTCAGCCCAATTGGCTGCAGGACTTCGTAGAAGTAAAGTGCAAATTATTCATAAAGCATCCAATCACAGCAGCAGAGAGTTTCGTCCTGCCCTAAATTTAATGTGAAAACATAAGGTGTTTTCAGATACTGTGTGTGTGTATCTATATTAAACTTGTGTATGTATAGATGTGTGTGTGTGTGTGTGTGTGTTTTCCAGAGTGCTGATCAGTGCACAGTGCATTTTTGTCTGCAATCAGGAACCGCCTGTGGGGCTGGATTACACCTCTCTCTGTCTCCTCCTCCCTCTCCACCTCCACTCCCTCCTCATCCCTCCATCCACCTCTCTCCACTCTCAGCTCTCTCCTTCCTCCTGAGTGGATTTTTTCAGGGCAGTGCACATACCCCCTCCACCCCCACCCCCCCCTTCCTCCTTCCTCTCAGACAGCTTTGCTCCACCAGTTCCACGCTGTGCCGGCCTGGAGAGGACTAAGGGAGCGGAAAGAGGAGCCAGAAGAGAGGATTTGGTGAACCGAGGAGAGACAGACAGGGGAGAGGGACCATGGCTGCTCTCTCTGCCTCGCTGAAGACCTGGGCAATAATGCAGACCTTGTGCCTGGCTCTGGCCCAAGTGGTGAGTGGACAGGAGAGGTTGAGATCTGCTCTGCTCAGGCTTAGCTCCTTTATTCTGGGGTTCAGTGGGGGTAAGGGCCCCTGGAAAGGGCCAGCGTGCGCTGGATCTCTTGAGGTGATGATTTAGGTTGTGTGCTGTCTCGGTGCTTGTTGAGGTGATCCAAATGCTGAAGGTTGAACCAACACAGATCTATTTGTGGCGACCATCTGGCTTTACAGCAAGCATGCAAAAGAAAGATGAGCTTGAAATGTTTTTTTCTGCTGTGGAGACAAAACGAAACTGGACTATCTTCTGTGGATTATCATCCTTATTGTATATGGACTCGTATCTCTTTTGAAGACTTAACTAAGGAGTTACTATTAAAGGCAAGGATTAGCCATTACCTGAGTTACTTCTCTTGGCCAAGAAGATTTTTATTTATCGAAGAAAGAAGCGAAACATAGACATTTTTTTAGTCTTTCAGGGCAAACTCAGCTGCCATGATAGAGACGGATATCTGTGGGCATTAACCCACACAAACACAAACACATGTTACACACACAAACTTTGACCACTGAGCTTGAAAGGCCCTATTCAAACAGACACCTACATGTTATCCCCTGGACGTCTAGCTGTTATCACTCTTAAGGATTATCTGTTTGTTTTTGTTTTTTTACATTTTACACATTTTTCTTGAACAATTAAATGTTGGATTCACATTTTTTTTCACCTGATGGACTGACTGTTCCAATGAGATGATATTCAAGACAGACTAAGGGGACAGTAGGGTGAAGAGAAGGTGTGAGATGGCGGTGGTGGTGGTAAACAGTGCCAGTCTCATGACCCCTCCTTTCACATTCCTCAGTCCTTTGTTTTTATCCATCTCCTACACCAATTTTATTCAATATTATCCAATTTCCCCTTATTTCGGTACTTTTTTGTGTGTTATTTTTTGTTGTGTTGCTTTCAGATAACCTGCCCAGAATTGACCATTTTGATGCAGGGCTAACCTGCATCACATGACAAGTTAACCAGTATTGTTTTACTATTTATTCATGTTATTTGCTATTGTTGCATTTTTGTTACTGTCCATTTTATTGGTATCAACAGTTGTTCTAATGTGATTGTACCCTTTGGTAGTATCCTATACTATCCTCCCATAGTATCAGCGTAATTCCTGTTGCTACTGGATATTACTGTTTCTAATATTTTTGTGATGTATATACACTACAACACAAATTGATTAGGGTTCACTGTTGTTTGTAATTATTTGAGAGTTTTAAATTTTCTTTCTCCCTGTGTTTTAGAGGGGTCCACCTGGACCTCAGGGCCAGCCCGGCCCACCAGGCCCCTCTGGCACCCCTGGGTCCGACGGCATTGATGTGAGTATCAACACAGGTTTGCCCAGCAGATTTGTCACAAAGACCATCATTGTGCTGGAGAAATACCAACCCTTAGCTACTCTGCAGTACTGGAGTCTTACCAGCAGAGGGCACTGCAAACGAAAACACACTGGCACAAAAGAGCTCTGTTCCCAGCAGAGAGAGGGGTCTTTGAGAAGGGACCCTTGCCTCAATCCTGAGTTTGTGTCACAGTAATGTGATACATTTGAGATATTTTCAGGGTTAACTACACACAGGTTGTATAAATATGTTAAAAATGGAGGCTGCTGGGCTAGTGGAGGAGGAAACAAGCTGCCTGTAAAATCCTGTTTGTTATGAGCCAAAATCATGTGATTTGAACTATAAGCAGGTCATTGATCTTAAACTTTACTATATGACCTTCATTATATGCATTATATGCGTTTCGACTCATGACTGCTGAGATGCAGTAATCCATAATACTTACTAGTTAGTACATTACCACCTCTTATTCTAAATAAAGAGAGCAATATATTGACACTTCATCTAAAGGTTGTTAACACCATAAACAGTGGTTGAATCTTTGAACAGGTGTCTTTGTGTGGAAGGCCGCAATATTAATGTTGCAATATGTATTATTAATCCAAAGCCACCATGTCATTGACCTTCATTGACCTTTAATTAACCAGATAAGTCACCTATGGTCTTGTTTTGTGGTGATAGGTAAACACATATATTAGCAAATTTTATGAATAAGTTTGCAGGGCCATGTTGCTTATCATGTCCCATTCCCATACTTTGTTAAATTAAAAAATACCAAGTAAAACACAGGGTTAACATCTCCACTCTGTCTTTTTGCAGGGAGATAAAGGACCTCCCGGGCCCCCTGGTCCACCAGTAAGTTTGTACTGCACTGTTTTTTTAGATTTTATATCACAGAAACTTTAAAGTGTGATTTATTAAGACTTTGTTTTGTCAATGACGATATTGTGTCTGTGTGTTTTTATTGTATTTTTTTTATTGTAGGGACAAAAAGGAGAACCAGGAGAGCCAGGTCCTGATGGAGCACCGGGAGAGAACGGCATTGATGTAAGTAAACTGACTGATGTCGATATTTGGTGTGTGTTTGAGAGAAAGAATGAGAGAGGGATAGAGAGAGAGAGTGCAAGAAAGAGAGAGAAAAACAAAGAGAGCAAGAAAGAAAGAGAAATAGAAAATGCTAATGAAATGATAACAAAAAACTACTTCACACAAGAAACATTCTGATAGACTTCATGTGAAAACAGCTTTTTAAGGAAAAGAATACTTTGATGTTACAAATGTGAACACAATCCTACAGGAATAGTTAGATAAGAAGTGAGGTGGTGATGGTGCGGTGGATAAGACACATGCCTTTTGTGTGAGAGACGCAGGTTCGATTCCCTGCTGTGACACGTCCACCAATGTGTCCCTGAGAAAGACACTTAACCCCTAATTGCGCCAGAGGTGTGTACATAGCAATTGTAAGTTACTTTGGATGAAAGCATCAGATAAATGTAGTAAAGCATTTTCTTTTAGAAAATACATCAATAGAAAGTGTAGGTTATCATGAACAATATGACAATGAAAAAAAAGAACTGCCAACATATGTTAAATTGATCAAAACACAATGTTTCGATGAGCAGGTCCCTGGGTTTTTGTTTTACTTGCTGCGCCAATACGTGCACGCTGACATCATATACGCCAGCAGTTTGGCGGTGGCGTGATTTACATTGGTGTCGACTGGAGAGGGCTATTTAAAAACAAATACACAGACTGCTTTGCAAATTTGACAGAACACACCCAACTCAAGGCCCACTTACAATACTAGTTTTTTCCTGAGCATTCAGTTGTAGCACACAGTCCTCATCATTAGTAGACTTTGCTTAGTTGTCATGGAGATGGAAATGTCTGCACGTCAAATTAGGACTTGAAAGCATGAAAGTAGTAATAGTTTGTCAAAAGAATGAAAACTCAAGGTCCATTCAGTCAGTGTTTCAGAAGATTTTGATTGTATCCCAGACATGGTCTGGCTTTGCAGATTCTTTGAGGTAGAAGATGTAGCGCTCAGTGGGTTTTGATGAGAAATGTTCAATGTAAACAAGTGTTTACAATAAAAACCCCAGAGAGTATCTTTTATGTCATTACAAAGTCACTATGGTTGGTTTTTTTGCTTTAATATCATATTTAAAGCATTTTGTAATACTTCCTATTTCTCTGGGCTTATTCTTATTTTAATGTCTCATAGCTCCTTTTTCCAATTCAAGATTTTTTAAGGAAAACAGAGCCATTAAGCTACATTACGCTACTGTACATTTGCTGATTTATTTTCACATTAGGGCATTCATATTTTCCTCCTGTGGGCTGGGTCTTTATTTCCCTGAGACAGAAAAATCCGCCTCCCACTGCAGAGCTGACCTTTGAACTCCTAACCATTGGTTTATTGTCAACACAGTGATTTACTAATTAAAGCTGATTTCACCATTTCTGTCAGAGAAATATGCTTTGCAGGACTGAATTTTCATTCAAACAATGAGGTTAATGCAGTTTATGTCAAACCCATTATCGCTCACTGATAACACCAATTCAAGCTCTAGTAATCACAGGTAGCGAGGAGTGGGAGATAAAGAGGAGCAGATGACTTTAAATTGCTTGTATAGCTTTGATGCACTTCAGTTATTGATTTACCCGGTGGTGCAGCTTTTCCAGTGGCAGCTGTACTAATGCAAGTTGCTGCTTCAATCTTGGTTAGAGGGGGAATTGAGTGTCAATGCCTCTTGGTCTCATGCTGACAGAAACACACACTCTCATGCATTCCTCAGAGATTAAGCCAATAATCCGCCCTGGAATCTCAATCTCGGGTTTGTTTCCTAATTACTTACAAGAACAGTGTCAGCTTCGATCAAATGTGTGATTAGCCCTATTGTAAGGCGGATGCAAGGAACATATAGCCTGTGGAAAATAACAGAGGTGTCTGATCATTTCCTTTTTAACTTCTTCAGTGTTTTTGCTACTACTTTGACCTCCATATACATGTCCAGCAAATCTGCCTGCCAACATCTCTTTCTGTCTGTCTCCAGGGTTTGATTGGAGCAAAGGGGGATCGAGGTCCTATTGGGAGCCCTGGCCCCAAGGCAAGTGTCTAAACATGCACCTGAAAAGATCATTTGAACAAATGCACCATTATACTGCTTTTCTGTGGAAAACCTGTGAGTCAGACATTAACATGGGTCACCTTGTGGTGGTGGTGATGCTGGAGTAAAGCTACCATATTTCACAAGGCTCTCTTTTATAACAAAGAAGTCTCAGGGTCATGTTTCCATTCTTTCAGTTGCTGTCTCTCTAAAGATTTCATTCAGGAGTAATACATTTTTTTGCCTTCAGTATAACATTGAATTTCATTTTCACAAATTTCATGCCCTGAGGATATTATAATTATTTATTTGGCTGAGATTCTAGCATGTCACAACTTTGGTTACGTTGTTGTTTTCTATTGTCTGCAGGGACAACCTGGACCAAGTGGTGAACCTGGACCCCCTGTAAGCTATCTATCTATCTATCTATCTATCTATCTATCTATCTATCTATCTATCTATCTATCTATCTATCTATCTATCTAT